>CABFWB010001962.1:70590-100489 GCA_902151455.1 Timema bartmani
TTTTTTTTTTTTTTTTGCACAAATGATTTATGTTATTCCCAGTTGTTTACATGTTTGTATGTTTTTGACTCCTGTGTTTTTCTTTATTTTATTTTGATCCAAGTAATTGCAGTTGCTATTTGGTTTTCTTACAAAAGTTTATGTATTCTTTATTGTTTTATTCTTGTTTCCTTAATTCATAGTATTTTTTATTACAAGTTATATAGGCCTAAGTGCTAGTACAATATAATTTTTTTTTATAACTAGGCAATGGCGGGTCCAAGTTCTAGGTTAGATGACTGACGTTTTTAGATTATTTAGATAATTACTATAGATAATGATAGTGAATTTATGCCTGAAAGTGACTGATTTATTTATTTATTATTTAGGCCTATTTATTATTTATTTGCTGCATGTAGAGTGTTTTCCAAAACACAGGTGCTGACTCCAAAAGTAAGTAGGCCTATCCACAATTTTACTAAAATTGATGTAGTTTAGAAACTAACATTACAGACACCAAACTTATATCAGATTTTACAGAAATAAATTATCTTTCTTTCAGGAGTGATGAGGACAAAAGGCAAAAATTCAATCAATTATTTCACCTCTAAATTTTAAATTTCAATTAAAATTTCCAATTTCCAATATTTTTTACAGTTCATCTATTGTATAGTGATTAGTGATAGTGACTTTTTTTTTTCTAATTCTAACATGTTTAAAGCATAAGAGTGATTTTTTTTATTCTTGTATATGTGTTAAATAGTTTTTTTATGGTAGGAATTCACAAATACACAGGTAAATATGTAGGAATTGGTTTGAGTGTTTTACACCGGAATCGAGAAAATATGCTGAGTGCAAAAGGGGTAGTCAGATATTGTAAATCACTTTTTGTTAGTATGTTTATATAAACAACTTAAAATCTGATACATGAATCTTCTAATTTCTCTCTTTTCCTACCAAGTAAAATATATTATTTAAATAATATAAAACTACTTTTAAACATCAATATGGCTGCATGTAAGTTTTGTTTTTTGGGCACAAATTATTGAGTGAGGGATTGGGGTGGGGGTGGGGGGAGGTTTGGAGCAAATTGAGCGAGATAATATATTTGCGCAAAAAAAAAGTAAGGTATTTTTTGGGGGGTGTACAAATTGAATAACGTGTTGTTTTTGGGGCACAAATTGAATGAGGGTTTATTTTGTTAGGGATTAAATACACCAATGATCTGAACAAAAGGTTGTTTATTATTAAAAGCAAATTACTGTACTTAAACTTTAAAAAAAATCTTATTGGAAAAGGAATTAATTTAATTTTCCTTGGATTTTTCCAGGGTTAGTTAAATTACTTTGACTTTTTAGGTTTTCTATGTTATTAGATGTCCTAAATTATAATAAATGTATATATTAATACAAGTGTTAATTTATTTGGAAAAAATGAATAGATCAAATCTCATATTTCTTGATTCCAAATCTCAAATTTGAACTTTAGATTTCTTTTAGAACCTCGAATCCTTAAAAATGTACAATTTTGCTTAAGGTGAAAATATCTAAAATTGAATTTGAATAAAGTTGTCTTAAAGCTCGATGCAACTGACAAATGATATTTTGTTTGTCACATATATTAAGTGACAAACAACAAAGATAACACTTTTTTCTAGCAAATTAATTATATTAATACGATTTTATCTTTTTTTCTCAACTACACAAATATCTAATTACTTTCACCGATTGATTAAAATTGTTATTTTAAGTCAAGGTCGTCCTAAATGTATTAAAAATACTTTGAGTTACGAATCTCAAATTTCTCGAATAGCCAAGAATTCGAGGAGTCAAGTGTTCCATCTCTAGTTAGAAAATTAGCAAGGATCCTAAGCATGCACTTGATCAACAATCCGCACATCGTGTGTTGTGTTGAGTATATGACTGGTAAATAATCATCAATTGCGAAGATATGAGGAGGACAAGACTGTATTTTCTCAGTGTTTTCTTAAAACCAAAAACATGTTTAGTTATGAGAGCTTCAATAGTGACTTTTAAAAATGGCTTACACTTTTAAGCCCGCCAAGTATATTTTTAAACACTTTATACATCCTACTTATCTTTGTGTCCAACCAGTGTAGACACACTCATAAAAATAAAATAACGTATTGTAGAGCATAAACAATTAAAACCATGGCGTGTAACTAAAATGTTTTACTAAATTACTAAACATTTAACACATTGTTACAAACCTTACAGAAAAAAAAAAACTCGAATTTCAAAAGTAACACAAATAATTACATGCAATTTTAAATACTATTTTGGACCAAATAATATTTTTTAAAAGGTAAAAAAGAAAGTGATATTGAAACCCAATCACATTAATTGTGTTTGTGTGTTTATCCCATTCCACATATGAAACCTTAGGAAGTTAATACAACTTGAATCAGACGTCTCATAGTCGTGCAATTTTCAGTTTTTGGCCATCAGTGTAAATTTTAAAATATATTGGCAAACAAAATGTGTGTATTTATGAGAAGACCTATAAAATCCTTTTGTTTAATATTTCTCTCAAAACACTGCTGAAATGTTTGAAGGTAATCCAGATTATTAAAAATAATTAATTAATATGTTCTTACCCTTTAATCTCACTTATATGAAGGGTACAGAAATCTAAGTATCAGATAACCATAACTTCAATAGGAAAACTAAATCTTTATAAAGTTTAATTTAAATGTTAACCAATTCAATTGGGAAATGTAGAGATCATTATCAATTTTACTTACTTGGTGCTTCGACTTTTTATAATTTAAATGTAAACTTTAGAAACTTGATTATTTTATTATCCTTTAAATGTCTATTAAATTCCAACATTTTGTGTCATACTTTCCTTTTTTCATGATTGAAATTACAAAAAACATCAATAATTGTTAACAAATTGACTAAAATAAGAACTAAAATGATAAAACACCCGTGTTTTTGAGTTATAAATATTAAAGCTACTCAATGTTTCACTAAATTAAGAACCAAGTGGTGTTCTTACCAAAGAATGAGTCGGCTTGTTTAGTAGGAAGGAATTCCAAAAAACGTAATACAGTGAAAAGTAGCCTTGTGTTCAAGTGAACACCTTTTTTAGCAAGGAAACTCCGCCCAGATCACAATAATACTCCATCACAGTCACAGTTGGTAAACACAATGCACAATACGACCCAACATTACACAAATTACAAAACACTATTCAATTAAAGGACAGGAAAAAAAGTGACCATGACCTTGAACTGCAAATTCATTTCTAGGACAGGGCCAAAGTGAAAACGACAAAAAAAAAACAACGTGGTCATGCATTACCTTACTCTTGACATTCTTGAAAAAAGCACTCCCTTCCTTTTTCATTGTGTACGTCCACTCTTTGTATTGTTGTTTCAATTTGGAGCTCGACTTATCCGAATAGTTACAAGCCTCCATTTCAAACTCGTCAGAAAATCCAAGACCGTTATTGAGCATGTCCAGTCTTTCTTCAATAAAAGTTAAAATTATCGAAACTTTGTGGTCACAGATGATAAAAACATTACAGAAATTATTAGAGATGAGTCAAACCTATTTTTTCTTGAATCCAAATCTTAAGTTCACCTATGTATCCAGAATCTTGTCAAACATAATACCATACAACACTGGTGTGTGTGTGTATGTATATATATGTATATTTTAATTAATTCTTAAGTTTTCATTAAATTAAATAAATATGAAAAAATTGTAGAAAATAAAGCAAAAATAAAAAATATTTACAAAATTAATTTTAATTTTCGATGCCAAATGGCATCATCTTCAGAAAGTAACCGACTGAAGAGGAAATTATCTTCAGTGGTTTATTCACTATATAAAATATAAATCATCACCATGTGTTACCATCTGTTATTTGGTGAATGGTGAGGCTAATGTGATAGGGGTGTCCCAAAAATATGTTGGGCTGAGTCACTAGTATTTAGTAATTTAGTAATTATTAATAGCTATAATAAAATAAGATTCAAAATTTGAAAAAAAAATAACTAAAGCTTGACTCCCAATAACAATATAACATGACACAAATGTAATAATATACTGTAATTATATAAGCACATTTATATTACTATATTAATTATCAGAAAGAATTTGAGTTTGAAAATAGATATTAACAGGATGGATTAGAAGAGTCTGGCTATTACAGAACTATAACAACTTTGTTAATTAAGGTTATAGCCGCATTTAAATATCATATTCTTTATATTGAAAAATGACACTTGGACATGGGAATCGAACGCAGGACCTTTGATTAGTACATATGTGTAAAACATGAACAGATAATAAGACACAGTGTTAAAATATAATATAAATTTCATAAATACCTGTTGGAATATTTGGAGCTCCAACATTTTCCGCAGAAAGGGTTGCATTGGTAATGGGCGTGATTCAATAAATGCTTCTTGACTAAAGGTGATCTTCTGGCCTTGATGAAATTTCAGCGCATCTCTGTAACCCCCAATCAACTGGACAAGTGCTCTTAAAAACGCCCGAGATACGCCGTCTCCCAACAAAGCTGCACGGTTACGAAGCTGACGTCTCAATGAGTTCACCTTTAAAATAAAATATATACATATGTAATCAAGGCCGTAGTCAGGGGGGGGTTTTCGGGGTTCAAACCCCCCCCGAAATTTCATGAACAAAATATATATGGCTTTATTTATGGTTCAAACAATATCAAAATTAAGGTACAAGTACAAATTAGGGGGCTGTGTTACCATAAAAAGCACTTCAGAGAGCTTTCAGAGGTGTTTATTATTTAGAATTTTTTCTAGCCTCCGTCAAATGGGAGATGGGCCCACCAAACCCCCCCTGAAATTATTGGCTGGCTACGGCCTTGTATGTAATACACATAATGATTATATTTAATATTGATTTGTATTTGGAAGAAGGTATAGGAAAGGTGGATAGTTCTGATAGAATGAAACCTAGGTCGGGGGATTGGGTGGTGACAATCGATTTTCTTTAAGAGGCAACCATTACCTCTTTGTCCAATGGCAGAATGTAAAGTGTGAACTGTGTTCTTTTCGTTGTAAAAGCCATATTGTGTTCGTTCCTTCTATATGTTTCTATCCACCTTTCCTGTACCTTCTTCCAAATACAATACAATTAGCTCATAAAGCGAAAAGAGGTTTTCCTTGTAAAGATACATTTAATATTGATTGAAATAATTTCATATTTAGGTTTCCAAACATCTAAAATTGTTTATGAACGGCCTTTTTTTTTTTCCAGTCATGTGTTTGGCCGTCCACGCAACTTTTGTTGCAACAGAAATGTAACTAGTTTGTTCCGGAACTACTTAGCGTTACACATTCACTATCTCAAACTTACTAGCTCATCAGAGTAAGCTATAAATCATTTATTTCCTAAACATATTATAAAGCTTTTTTCTAAACATGATTTAGAGATTTAAATATAAAATAAGCTGAATGCTTTCACTTTACATTTTTACTTCTAAGCATGAAGTACTCTTTAATATCAAAGATATTGTATTATATTTGCCAGAATGTACAGGAAAGGTGGATAGAAACATATAAAAGGAACAAACACAATATGGCTGTTATAATGAAAAGAAGGACACAGTTCAAACTTTACACTGCTGACACTGGACGAAGTAATAACCCCTTCTTCAAGAAAATTGATCGTTACCACCCAATCCCCCGACCTAGGTTTCATTCTATCGGAACTCATCAGGAGGGAGTGTAAAATGCACAACGCAACTTCTTGAAAAGAGGAAACTAATTATGTATTAAAATATATTAAAGAAGTATAGACACCTCGATAAATAAATATTTGTTAAACATAGGACAGATGCAAGCAAATCTTATTGAACTTACGACATCTTGAGGCAAACTCTCCAGATCCAAGAAAGGGGTTTCCACGGTGTTATTGTCTGCATCCAATACAACTACTTCACCCAAATCAGACTTTCTTACACGCTGGAACAAATAATGCAAAAATAATTAGTTCAAATCAAGACCACTAAAGTTGACAATATATTTTGCCAACCATATTTAAAACAAAAATGTAATACACACATAATTTGCTTTCATACAGTGTTATACAGTTGGTTAAATATAATAACAACTCGATTCTAGCTCCCGTGGTTTCGTGCAACAAATAGACAGAGAGCTGGAAGAGGTATTGTTTTAATGTTCTCGTTGTGGCGTTAAGAGAGAAAATATAGGTTTTTATTTAAATTAAACACCAAAACCTAGGAATCTATGTCAAGTTAATAGCCTTTGATGAGTAAACTTTTAACTACAAAGTCGAGTGAGAGTATATTATATAGAGCTTTTCCCAGTAAAAAGTTTACTGTACATTTTAGTGCAATAATTTGCAGCCATCGATGCAACAATCCACAAGTAATTTAAATTCTTTATAACCTACTTTTAAAATCGGCTCTGGAACGCCAATCAAATAAGGCATTGGTGCAAGTAAATAGTCCATCAGAGCCATTGGTAGCACCGGAATGAAGATATGCTGCCAGTTCATGGGGTAGATGATTGCATTTGCAGACTGCACACACGCACTCAATCGATACAGCTTCTTGGATGTGAAAATTATTCTTCGCTCGTACAACATGGATGCAAATATAACCATCATGTTATGTCCATCTACAGCGCTGTAATACTCTGTGAGGTTCCGCTGAAACAAGTCATCGCATCTACAATAAAACACTGTGCTGTTACTCTTATCTACATTCACAAGTCTTAAGCAACAAAATTGACTTAGTATATGAGAAATCATAAGATAAAAATTATTTGCACTCTAAAGAAATAAAATGCCATTTTGATTTACTCTGATCCTAGGGGCTGAAGTTCAAATCTTTGTTGAGTGAGATGAGAGTGGCTATTGCCGGAGCTTTTTTTTCCGCACCATGTCATACTACCCGTCCGCGCTATTCCCATTTAATTTTAATGATTAGGGCAAGGACGAGGGATGAAGAATAAAGAAACAATTTAGGGAAGACCACTCGCTGTACACTCTCCCGAGATCCGAACCTTGACCTCCCTGTATCCAACAAACCAAACTAGACCAGCCAAAGTTTACTATTGTCTTTAAAATTAATTTTACTAGCCGAGTATGTTAATTCTCACTCTGCACTTCTAAATTCAATTATCTTTATTCAATTCTTACCCAACATCAGGTTAAATTAATACCAGCAAATTTAATTAATTTTAATGAAACACACTTCGATGTTCACGTGGTCTAACACGCTACTCTTGCAGTTGACGAGGCTGCCGATGACAGGGCGGTCAAGGTTCGAATCTCAGTCAGGTGTATTGAGGGTGGTTTTTCCAAACTGATTTTCCACTCCCTCTATCTATCTCCACACACAAATGCGGGTACACTTCCTATAAATATAACCTTCCTAATTCCTAAAATCATTGGCATTATTAGTACATAGGCGTATAACCCAAGCAGGTAGTAAGACGTGGTGCTAAAAAAAATCAAAACTCTTAACTTTAAATAGTATTTCAACTATATTTACTTTTCATTTAAATAATTGTATGAATACTCCAACAAATTATTAAATGACAAAAAAAAGTTTACATGTATAAATTGTTGTAAATATTTATAATTTTCTTAGAAACAAATGGGTGTAGTTATGGTACAATCAACATGGTCTAAGGAGTCAGTCTCACGTTAGACTGACCTACTGATGAAGGATAAATCAGGGTTTGAATCTCAGTTGGGTCTACTGAGGGTGGTTTTACCAAAATTGTTTCCCATTCTTCTTCCAGACAAACGTGGGTATATTACCTCTAAAAATGCTTCCTTTCTTATCCCTAATCCATTAGAGTAATGAATGGAATTAATGGAGTATATGAATATAGCCTTAACAGGTAATAAGGCGCTGCTGCGATAATTTTTTTTTTATATATTTACAATAATGCATTATATTAAATAAACATGTTCTACGATGTAATGAAACATTATCTAATGGTTAATATCACGTCATCAAAGTTGATTGACTCAACAGTTCACCTCAATTAGCTTACAATATGTAATTTAACTTGTCTGACACCTTAGTTCAGTCGGGAGCTTGTTTGTCTCGTGAGCAAAAGGGTCTCGGGTTCGATTCCCGGCATGGCCGAAAATTTATCATTGATTAAAATACGAGTTTATCCTTTCAAGTTGATAAGTTAACGGCCGGGGACTGGATGTTGTGCTCGTCTTAGTCTTAAGTTATATTATAAGGCATATGAAGCTACGACAGCCCTAGTAAGCCATTAGTGGAAAATATATGGCTTGAATAAAAAATTGACCACAGGCTGGAAACAGTAATGGATGTAAAAAAAATTTAATGTAGCTTACATTTTCTGGAATACTGGGAAGTTGAAATTGATTTGGACATGGACACACAAAATTCTGCAACATAAGACATTAGGGTAGATACTTTATAAGAAAACTCAATAAACTTTAAAGAATGGAACTTTAAACCAGAATAAACATTATAAATTATGTGCTATACTATGGTAATTTAATTAAAAAATTATTTATTACTTAATAAGTCCAAATGACGAAAATAATAATAAATTGAGGGCAATAAGAACAAATAAAACAGTAAGGATGTATTATCGGGAAGCAGATCAGTGGTGGTGGCCTGAAATAACCAGAGCCAGAGCAAGAAAAAAATTAAATTTATCTGTAAATGATTAGCAGCTCGCACTATGGGAAACATTGGATTGATTAAAATTAGTGATTGTTCAAATCCACTATTTTAAGATCTTAAATCCAAATCTTCATTTTACCTTTGAATCTTTAATTATAATCTGAATTTTGTAAAAAAGTAAGAGCAAGCAAGGCCTACACACTTACCAGAAAACTGTAGGCCCTAAAGTTCACAGTTAAAAATATATCAAAACACATAATTATGTAATTTTCAGTCTTCTTCTGCCTTCTGTGAGCTTTGAGGTCTACAGTTTTCTGGTAAGTTCTGTTAAGTCTAGCCTCCTTTCAACGTTTAATTTAATACAGCCGATTGGCGCCATTTTTCATTTGATATAATAGAAATAGTAACTAAATGTTAGCATTTGTAGCTAAAGCACCTTAATTATAACATTATAATATTCAGTTAAGTATTAAATTAATGGTCGGGGGTCTGGTTGTTAAGTTTGTTCTATAATTATGTTGGGGCTGAACCAATGATAAACTAATTCAAAATGATGAAAAGAAAATTAAATCTCGAATTTGATATTTTCTCAAATCCTCGAATCTTGAATATGATTTAAGGATCCAGTCCCTAATTTTAATTAATAAAAGCATATTACTAGTGCATTCTTATTGAAGAAGTATTCACGTTAAACATTTCAAGCAATTTCTCATCCACTTGATGAACACAATAGCACCCTCTCTACAACAGATGGACGGGAATATTTCAGGTGCCACGTACATCTTTCTCGTCATTGAAGGCCACTTTGAGAGTTCCTCCCGGATCTGGTACAGAGCTCTGATACACAGCCTCCAAGAATATCCACAGCTCATCCGACTTGGGGCCATGAGTCAGCTGGGCAATGTGGTTCAAGAACCTGGGCAATGTGGATGGTGTACGCATTACTTAGGTTAAGTATGAATCAACATTTTAGAAAACATTCTAAATAAATCTTTAGTAAAGAGTGAATAAATATAATTTAAGACTTGGATATTGTTATTTAATTTTATAGTAAAGGAAATTGATAGAACTAAAGAAAACAGCAAAATAAACTACTAAGAGTAAATTTGATGAAGAAAGCCCACCCAGGGAAATAGGGAAAATGTGGGAAGAATCCAATGCACAAAGGTGACATTTTCTTCCTTTCTTCTGTCTTCTATAGTAGAAATAGTCACACACATTTTAACACAAATAGAATAATACTTCACCATTGTTGCCTTTATCAAACACAAAGAATAGAGTACATATAACACAAACATTTAATTACTCCATTTTGAATTTAAAGAAAAACTGTTATAAACACACTGTGCCAACTGTTTTTGGGAGTAAAGATAAATTCCTTGGCTATGGTTAGTATTTATATAGACTTTGACCCTCCAAAAAAAGTTGAGGACAACCCTCTCACAAAACACACCACCATCCTGGTCTACAACGTATCAACACCATCCTTAAAAGTGGTTACAAATTCCTAACCAGTTTCACCCAGACACAAAACCTTCTTAATTCACCCCCAAGAGTCACTTTGAAGCGGCCACCCAATCTCCACAATATTCTAGCCCATCCCAAACTTCCTGACCCCAAGAAAATCCAAGAATAAAAACCAACTACCAAAGGTTCATACCCCTGCGGTAGCACCCGTTGCAGCACATGTGGAATCCACCTACCAGCTAAAAACCTTCAACAGCAAAGTAACCAAAATGGAATACAGAATCCCTGGTTATTACAATTGCAAAACTAACAACTTGATATATCAACTACAGTGCAAATCATGTGATGCAGAGTAAAGTCTGTTCACCGTAGGATTTGTTTTCTAAAAGGTCTTTTTCCCTACCAGAAAGCTATTATATAGTAGGATATTGGTAGGAAAAAGGACCTTTAAGAGAGTAATTCCTACCATGAATGGAGTTTACATAGGCCTTACTACAGGTTCTCTCACAGAGCAAATGAACAATCATCGTTTTGACACAAACCACAAAGATCAGGACAAGCCTGTACCCATTCATGCTGGTACCCACAACCAGGAATTTCAAACCTGCTACACCACCAAAATATTAAGAGCATTTCCCAAACAGTGCAACAGTTCTCAACTTAGACAGTGGGAACTGGCCCACCAATGGATTACCACCAGGTCTCAACAGAAGATAGTTTCTTTCTTTCTATAAGATTATCTTTTTTCAAATTATCATCATTACTATTTATTATTATTATTATTACTATTATTATTATTATTTTAAAATATCATCATCATTATTATTTATTTTCTTATTTAATAATATTATTATTATTTATTTTCTTATTTATTATTATTATTATTAAATAGGTCTATATAAATACTAACCATAGCCAAGGAATTTATCTTTACTCCCAAAAACAGTTGGCACAATGAGTTTCTAACAGTTTTTCTTTAAATTTAAAATGGAGTAATCCAGTGTTTGTGTTATTTGTACTCTATTTTTTGTGTTTGATAAAGGCAACAATGGTGAAGTATTATTCTATTTGTGTTAAAATGTGTGTGTGACTACTTCTACTAGAGAAGACAGAAGAAAGGAAGATGTCACCTTTGTGCATTGGATTCTTCCCACATTTTTTCCTCTTTCCCTGGGTGGGTTTTCTTTATCAAATTTACCTTTAGTAGTTTATTTTTCCTTTTTCTTTAGTTCTATCAATTTCCTTTACTATAAAATTATTTAGCCACTGTGCCACCTCGTTTTTATACATATTGTTATTTAAAAAATTGAGAAGATATGATGATTAGTTAACATCCTCTAGTCATGTAAACACATCGGGTTTCAAACAATGACAACTTTCCACGAATATGGTACGTTAATGAAATACCGAAACATGTTGGATAATAAGCTTCCAGGTTTCTCCATCTTATCTGGAATACCAAAAAGAAGTAATGGGACATTGATTTTAGCTAAGACTTGGACATAACTCAACCTATTCATTAAATTATATTAACTTTCAATTTATATATGCTGTAATCAAAACTTTTGACTGGAGATGTTAACCTTATTTTAACGTGTTGTTTTAAATAAGTTGTATATTTTTCATTCATGTACTAAACTAAGTACGCTTGTTTTGGAATTTTAATATGTTATGAATGATAGTTTGACCATTTGACTTTTAAATGTCCAATTATTGAGTCAATGAAATATTTTAAATATTATGAAATTTTGTTATAAGATTATAGGCATGCCAAGAGTATAAATAACTTGTCTAGGGTCATTTTGCTGTGTGGGAATTTATCTTTAGTATTCACGTTTATAAATTCATATCTTCTCATGTTTTTAAATAACAATATCTAAGCCTTAACTTATATTAACTAAGAATGTTAAATTTCTCAATAGTTTCATTTTTATAAATAAAGAATCTAAACAACAACAATAATAGAGTTTGGCTCAAACATTATCAGCAAGGCCAGGATTTTGATAAACTAAAAAATTATCTATAAAATGACATAAAAATTCTAAAAAATTACTTTTTAAAAAATTTAAATAAAAGCGCTTGACAACTAAATCAAACAAGCAGTTCACAAACAACAAACGCTTACATTCTGCCAAATATAATAAAGACGATAAATGACTTCTTAAGAAGTAATAGCTGCCCCCTCCGAACGCAGCCCTTTACCATTTTGTTGCAGTCGCAACAAGAATGTGTATTTTACAGCCAAACAAGCGAAGAGGATACTAGGTTTATGGACTAGATTATTTTCTTATTCCGACAAATGGGTGTTGGAAACATTTAAGTTTGAGTATTTATCAGGGTTTTGGAATTGGAGTCGAAATCATTAAGTCGGAAGCAATTTTGGATGGAGTCTTGAGTCAGTAAAAATGTACAGACTTCCAAATCCGGCAGTAAATAATCTATAATATTATAACAAATGGTAAATATATAATTTTAGATTTATACATTTTTATTTTTTAGGACCAGTGTTTTTAATTTGGATTGACAAATTTATTCAAATATAAATTCACAATGTCAATGAAGCTTCTCATTAAGTAATCTGTTTTGGAGAATCTTACTGCAAATTTCTTTTAGTTACTAATTAATATACTTAAGACATTTATGAAGTTGAACCGTAAAAAAATAGAAGAGTCAGACAGTAGAAAAATAGAGAAGTCGGATAGTAGAAAAATAGAGTTCGAGTAGAAAGCTTAGCGTACCAACTCCACAGTCCTAGTATTTATGCATTTATAAAATATCATTAGTATTTAAAAATATACTTAATCAACATAAATGTCTAAAATTTATTCAAGCATTACTAAAAATGATTCAAAAATACTTTTAAAAAAAAACTCACAAAGGACGCAAACCAAGAAAATGTCACCTAAAAATCCAAAATTACAAAAAATTACCTATAAAAAAGTTTTCGCAACCAGGTGATGATTATGAAGATAATTTATGTACACATGAACATCGTCTTGTGTTGTACAAAAAAATGTATGTATTGTACAGCAACATTATTTAATAATTGATTGATATATCATTATTCGTAAATTGATTCTAATATGTCTTATTAATTTGGCTGTGAAACACATTCCCGTATCTTTGAGGGGCTTAAACGGTATAAACAGTAGTACACATACCTACAGAGCAAGTTACTTCATAGCTAGTGTTTGTTGTTGTTTTTTACCACCATGTTTTACTACCTGTTCAGGTTATACACATATAATAATTACTCTAATGGGGTAAAGATGAGGCAGAAAGTATTTTAGAGGTGAACTACCCACATTTGCGTGACAGGAGAGTGGGAAGCCTTTTAGGAAAAACTACCCTTAGCAGATTCGACCAGGCTTCAAACCTTGGTCTTCTCGCCGCCACTAGGAGGCCAGTCTAGAAAGTGGGGTTTAAGGAAACAAAATTAGGGGAGGGTCAGATTACCACGTCTTTCAGACTAGCGCAGATTAGCAAGATCGTACTGTAATTGTCAAATAATTGTGTTTCTTACATGAATGACTTCATTTAACAGAGCGGGTTATTATTAGTGATATACAGATAATCTAATGGGGTACTGGTGGAGATAAAAATTGTAATTAAGAAACAGAAAATGCGCAATAGCCTTTCCCTGACACTTTTTTCCCTGCAAAATCCCATCTTGTGCACCTGGCCAGGCATAAAGTTGGGTGCCAATGTCAATAATAGAATACAAATTAACTTTTTTTCTTTTCTTTTCCTAACAAATGTTTGTGAAACAAACTTACTTGTAAAATGACTCGTGCCAAGGAAGATAGCTAAGAACCACTAAAGCAGTTTCACTTTTAGGATCATGGCGACAAAATCCAAACGTCCATTTTGAATCAACACTTGTCAACACGAATGAATAGTGTTGCACAACACTGCTAGAAATAAAAACATTCTCAGTTACATTTGTGCTTGCATAGAACAATAATACAAATTACTAGATCTACTTTCACATATGTGTTTGATTTGCAGCTGCCATTTTTGATACATATTATAAACACCTGAAATTATACTAAGATAGTAAAATGTTATCAATTCTGATCAATAAAAAATTATGTTTGTATTTTCTAAAAGGTGCTCCGAATGTTAATTTTTTTATCGCCGCGTCTTACTACCTGTTCGAAGTTATATGCTTACACACTAATTATGCTTATGGTTCTAGGGATGAGGGTTATATTGATAGGAAGTGTACCTACATTTGTGTGAAGGGAAGGGGGAAAGCCATTTTTGTAAAAACCAGCTTAAATACACCTGACCAAGGTTTGAACCTCAATCTCCCCATCATCCGCAGTCCAGTCGAACAAGATGAATAGCGCGTTAGACCATGTGGTCACCCAGAGTTGGTTGTAAACATATTTATCAAAGTTTTAAATACAAGGGAAATAAACAAAATAAAGAAAAACTAAGTGAGTCAGTTTACTATTTAATTTAATTTTTAATTTAATTTTAGCACCGCGTCTTATACGCTTAAGTACTAATTACACTAATGGATTAGGAAATGGGAAGGTTTAACTTAGAGGAAGTGAACGCGCATTTGCGTGGAGGGAGAGTGGAAAACCATTTAGGAAAATCTCCCCGTCCTCGGTGGTCTGACTCAACATGACTGGCGCGTTAGCCAATTTCACCACCGAGGCGGGTCAGTTTAGGCCTACTATTAATACGTACTATATTTCTAAGAATAGAATAGAGTAAGGACCACTTTACTGAACCTTACTGTGTACAGGAGTCGACAAAAAATAAAAATTATAATTCTAAATACAATTTGTTTGCAATAGCATTATGAAGAAAAAGACTATTTGTGGATGGATGACAATAAAAAATAAAAAAACTGCTTTATTTAGTAGGCCTAGATTTTTTTTCATGAAATATATAAAAGGTTTAACAAGATGATGATATACATAAAGTTCAATTTTATTTCTAAATCTTTGGTCATTATTTAAAGTTTAAAGAGTAAATAAAATTTAGGATATTAAAATTTGTTAGCTTGGATGGATTTTTTTTTAATCCATTATTTTTTCCACTACCGGCTTGTGCTAGGCCTTTCGTAGCTTCATATGCATTATAATCTAATTTAAGACTAGGACAGACACGACATCCAGTCCCCCGGCCGTTAATTCATCACTGTGAAAGGGTAAACCCACATGTCACCAATGATACATTTTCGGTCATGCCAGGAATCGAACCTGGGACCCTTAGCTCAATAGACAGATATGCTACCGACTGAGCTAAGGTGTCGGATGATTGGATAAAATATGATTGTTAAATTATTTATCGAAGTGGAGCCTTATCAGTTGATAACTTGACCAAAGTTATGTACACCCTGGTTACCCTGAAAGGTTGTAAGTCGACCTTGAAAGGTTTCACTATGGTGCTGCTTATAAGATAATATCGGTAATGTAATCAATCAAAATAAGATTGCTACCTTACACGGTAACCTAAGTACGTTATGTACAGCCCTATATTAAAGTGATCCACCAAACTTACTTTTCAAAGTCACATGGATAAGCAAACTTAGGGACAGATTTCAGTACTTCTTCATCCTTGTAACTTTCCGGGAACCTTTGGATGATCCAGGCATCTTTCCCATTTGGTTGAGGGCCGACAACTTCACAGAAACATTGAAATAAATGTTTCACATTTTCCCTGGTTAACAAAGTAGAACATATGTGTGTAGGTTAAACAAAATATTTCATGGCTTCTAAAACAATAGTTTGCAGTTAATTACAGTCGATCTCAATGGTATTGAAATAAAGTGATCACCTCAGGACCTGATGTTAATTAGTTCAAACCCAGCCGGGGTCCACATATTTTTTTTGAGCGTTAAAAATCCGTAGCACAACTTCCTTCGGAGGGGAAGTCCCATGTCGATTGTGGCGTGTAAAAGAACCCTCTGGAAGGTATGTGAAAATACTTTTCCTGGCAAAATTGGTGGGCCCTTTCGCTCTTGCTCACGGAAATTCTCGTGTAATGTTATATTTAGTCGGTTTAAAAAGTGCAAGTTAAATACCTCAAATAAATAAAATAGTTAATTACACCAAACTCTCCCAAAAGCAAAAGATTTTGACTGACCAAAATAGTTATTAAATGTGTGTTCTGGGATAGAAAAGGGTACTTCGAATTTATGAAAGGTTATATGGAACAGCAATTATAAATATTATACCTTGAGAACATGTATCAAGCAAAGCAGTCACTTTCCTCTATAAAGTTATTGAACGTTCCCTCTAATGTCTTAAGATCTGGCTGGCCCTAGCCAAACTAATATTAGTTTAAGCCGCTAAAAAGCACATAAGAGGTTGGTAATTTTTACTACATGCTGAAGAAATTAAATATTTTCATATTTTAAGTCGCTATTAACTTTCTATTTAGCTAGATAAGTCTTTTACATTTATTTTGTTTTAATGTAGGCCTGTGATAAGTTACTATAAAACCATTTATAAATAATCTTAATATTGATGTCTCAAATCTTGACGAAGGTTATCGATTGTAAATAATTTTTCTTGACAGAGCAATGCTACAAAGAATTCATATTTATGGGATTCAATATATAAGCATGATTTTATTTATTTTTTACACTGTTTCTTACTAAGGCCTACCTGTTCAGGAAGCATACTAAGACAACTTCGTCACGTAATAAGATATTTACGCAAAGAGTTGTCATATACAGTATTTTACTAATTCAGTGAAGCTAATCTCTTCTTCACATCGCTTGATATGGTATTTTATTAACTTCAAAGATTATTTTCTTCAAATAGAATAAGATGATACATACATATTAAACAACTTGGAGAGATCGTTTAGTGGAAAGTGCAAACATCTAAATTAATTGACTCATCTCAGAATGTGGGGCTTAATCATTCAGTCCCGTCACATAATTGAAAGTGGGCAGACAAGGTAGCTTTGTCTTATCCAAACACAGAAAAAAGGTAATAATATTTAGACTGCAATATAGTTGCTAGTTTTATTACCTTATTCTTGATCCCATTTTTTTATGAAGACAAACACAATAAACGACATTTTCACTTGGCCCACATTATGCTAAATTTTATATTCACTCCATTGACACAACAGAGCATATGATCTCCATCCATTTTGAATTGTATAACGTAAATGCTCTCTGGCGTTGTATTTCTCAACTACAGTAATATACAAATCAGTGCTACAACAGCGGGCAGAAAAGCTCCAAACGCACCATAAATAAACCGTTTTTAGCCAACATTTGAAAGTTAAATGTTACTACTTGACTATTTAGTTCTAATTTCGATCATAGAGCGAGCCAAATACTAAACAGGATAATAAAAACTTGTAAATAATTAAATGGAAGCGAGACTAACGCCTTGGAACAGTATTTCTACCACCTTTGCCAATAACGGACCACTTTATAATCTCATTCATTATCACCAACGGTTTTCAGCCTGTGGTCGGGTCAATTTAATAAAATGCTTCCATCTTCCTCTATCCTTCCCCCATTCTTCCTCCTGTAATCTTTCTTTCTTGTCCTTTCACTTGCATACTTTCTGTTATTAGCTTCTCCCATCTCTTTCTTGGCCTCCCTTAAGGTATTTTTCCTGCATACCATATCTACTTCCTTTCTATTATTTTCTTTATAGTCCTCTCTTTCTCCATCCTCATTACATGCTCATACCATCTCTATCTTGCTTCCTCTACTATTCCATCCACTCCTTCTACTATCACCCTTTCCTGAGTATAACTTAATTCCTAGTCCTGTTTCTCCTCGTGATAGCTAACATACTCCTCACAAACTTCATTCCCATGGCTTCCACGTTCCTGGTCTCTTACATTTATCGTCCATGTTTCTGCTGCATATGTGACAAACTGACAGTGGGTACAAAGTATTCCCTGTACCACAAACACTTTATTACATTTCAAGGGACCTTCTCTTCTCCATAGCATGTCACCTACACACTTATAAAACAACTCTTCCTGATGTCCTCTTCTCATTCATTAGATCCTTTCTACTTCCACCTTTCTCCTCAATCACTCTTTCAAGATATTTTAAGTTCGGTATTTTTCTCAGCTCTACTCCATACAACTATATAGCCTTACTAAGTCTTATCCTCTTACTTGTCACTACTATCACTTCACACTTCGCCATGATAAATCTCATCCCAGAGTCTCTCACTTCCCCATTCAATTTCTGTAGCTGTTCCTGTACTTCTTCTTACTTCTACACCCATACCATCAAGTCATATAAGCAAACATCATGGCTTTCATTCTTTTTCCCCCTAGTTTTCATGCCACTTAATTCATGACTATTTACACTGCCATTACAAATCGTAATTGTGAGAGGCCACTCCCTTGCTTCACTTCATTTTTTATTTGGAACCTCTCTGTCTTAACACAACTCCTTTTATCCTTATACATGCTTTTCACTCTCATTACAACTCTTCTTTTCACTTAAGCCTCCCTCATCACTTTCTAAACTTTATTTCTATCCACGTTATCATATACCTTCTCCACATGCATAAATACCATTATGACTCTTTCCAAAACCCATACCTTCTTTCCATCAGCTGTTATATGGTAAAGATAAAGTCTATTGTAAACCTCTGTTACCTAAATCCATGTTGTTCCTCTTACCAGCTTTCTTTCATATTAGTTTTAACCTTATTAATAGTATCAAATATCATATTATATATATTGTGAACAAAATATATATATAAATAAGGATATTAAACGCAATTTTCATCAATTATACACCCTAACACATCATATTTTCTAACGATTTAGAATAGATCGACAAATATAAGGTGGCTTCATTTGAAAACCTTAAGTTGCAGCACGGCCACACTGCAGGGCCTTGGTAGCCAACCACCTATTTCACAATCCAAAATGGGTGTGCAACCTAACTTAGCTCTTTATTGCGAGATAAACGCTCCAACAACACTAGAGTTTAAGCCCCTCTCCACGGTTCCAGAGTCTTTGACTCACTGGGTGTTATAAAGAATTATGAACAAGGAAAGATTATACTTTTATAGTATTTAACAAATAGATAAAAGTCTGATGCATTGAGTTTGTATTTTGGCAAAGTGTCTCAAAAATAACATAGCTCTAGAAATGTCTGTGTGAATACAGGTGACAAAGAAGGAGCCTGGATTAAATTATATCTGGGATAGAGTTTGGAACAGCTATCTATCTTGAGTATGTTCCAAATATAATGGAAACCATGTTTAATTTTAAGTTCAGGGATCCTACCACTCAGATAGTGTCTCATTAATAAAAATAAATAATACATTTGTTTTAATTTATATATCTTTCATCTATAATTTAGTCTTTAAAGGTTTGATTGTGCTAAATAGTTGTAGTCCTTCAGTAGCTATTTTGTTTTTTTGTGTTGGTAGCATTTGTAATAAAATACAAATTTACACGCCCTCACAAAAGATAAATAATTTGTATGGTTTCGTTTTCTCTCTTACTCTATGATTATTTGAAAATTATTTCATACTATTTTCTAATGAAGCTAAGAAGAAGCATGCTTCCAAGATCGCTTGCTGATTTTGGAGCCTTTACTTTTGTACTAATTATGATACCAGCAACTTATTGGTTTGAATTATTTGTTGTGGTACCTAGTATGTATCCCATGTGGTCATTTTGGCATAGTGTTCATTTTATATGTGGCACATTCCTAATGATAAATATCACTAGCAATCTTGTAGCATCAATAATGGTGGACACTAGCATTATTGGAAAGGTGATGTCTGCAACAATGAAAACTAACTGGCGATTTTGTGTAGTGTGTGAAACGTTAGCACCTCCACGTTCCTGGCATTGCAATACATGTAAAACATGTATATTGAAACGTGACCACCATTGCGTGTTCACTGGATGTTGCATTGGCCATTTCAACTATCGTTATTTTTACATGTTTGTCATATATATGTTTATCGCAACGTTTTATGCAAGCTACTTTAATAACTTTTTTATATGGACTAACAGTGATTTCCAAACACCAATGACAGTATTGAAAATGATATTTCCTCTGGCCATGTTGGTATTTGGACTAGACACATCTTACAATCAATGTTACCTATTAATTTATTTGATAAATCTTGTTGGAACACTTTTCACTTTTGCTTTGATGTGTATCCACACAAATTTAATTACAAGAGGAACAACTGCTTATGAAAAGAATCACAAAATAAGTGAATACGATTTTGGAACAAAGAACAATATTAAGGAGGTACTAGGGAAAAAGTGGCGTGTTGCATGGCTTTTCCCATTTATTCGCTCAGAGCTACCCCATGATGGAATTCATTGGAGTGACCGAAATACATTCATCTTGAATAGTTTTAAAAATAGATAGATAGTACCAAACATAACTTATAGGCGTGTTTCCACGATTGAATTGGTATCGTACAGACTGTAAAGTATCTTGGAAGTATGATTGAGGCAAAGAGTCTGAGAAGATAAGGCAGCAAGTGCGTAAGAGAAGTGCCCTTCAAGTGTGAGAAAATGTTATACAAGATGGACTTTGTACTCATAGTTAAATATGCAGCAGAAACATGGACATTGAATGTAAGAGAGTAGTAGAGCTGTCACGAGGAGAAACAAGATTGGGAATGAAGTTATCAGGGAATGAGTTGGGGTACCTGAGATAGTAGAGGAAGCAAGACTGAGATGGTATGGGCATGTAATGAGGATGTTGGAGTACATGAGATAGTAGAGGAAGACAAGACTGAGATGGTATGGGCAAGTAATGAGGATGGAGAAGGAGAGGATGCCAAAGAAAACGATGGAAATGGAGTGTGTAGGGAAAAGAGGCCAAGGAAGAGTTTGTAGGAGCAGATAACAGTAAGTGTGCAAGTGAGAGGGGAAGAATGGTGGCATTTTACTAAACTGACCAGGCCACAATTGATGATGATGGAATCCCCATCCTCAAATACCAACATTTCTGGCAATGCACCGCTGTTTATGTGGGCAGTATGCAAGAACAAGGTTGAATGAAAATTAAGGTGGAGTCAAGGTTATTTGCTATTAACTTTGCTGTAATTCAATGAACACGTTCTACTCCGCTCCACCCAGTCTCGTTCTTGTATACCGAGCTGCATATCTACCCGAATTTTCTTTTCTAATATAATAATTAGGATTAAAAAAATATATATATTACATAAATTAATTTTCATGAAAATAAATGTATTTGCTGTTGGAAGATAGATTTGCACTAAAAGGTATTATAACAAATAGAAAATACATACAGAAAAAGCTTTATTAAGTAACATGTATAAAATTCTACAAAAACTATTTATCAATATAAAATTATTTTTAATGAGTTTACAACATTAGTAAATATAATTAAGTGTGATTATTAATGATGTGCAGCTTTGACTTTAAAACTAATTCGAAAGCAAAACAAATTTATAGAATATATTTTGCAAGTCTTAATAATTATGATGCAAATATTGTTAACAGTATCACAATAGAATATTTACACAATAGCAACTTTAGCACATTGCAATAAAAATAACTGAGAAGAGCCTGGAAAATAATTAATTAATTTTAAAACATTAGCCTAATCGAGATGTGCACCAAGATTCTTATAGTGTTAATTTTTACAGTTCTAAAATTGAATTCTATCAACAATACAATTGTTTACTTCCATAAACAATAGAAAAGTTAGTATTACATACACAATAGAAAAGTTAGTATTAAAAATATTAATCAAACACACTTTTCATCTAATATTGGCTTAATATAAGTTAATAATACATGTTAAATATTATTAATTTATTCATACAACCATTTCTGAGTAAACAATAACAAATGAGTAACTAAAATATGGAGTTTAATTTCACTCTACACAAATACTAATTTTTACTTTAATCACATTTTATTTATGTAATATTATTTCAATATTCTTTAGCATGTTAAATAGCTAAACTGTAAGAATTCAAGTAAACTACAATGAATGTTGGTTTACATTGTTGTGTTAAATGGGTGAAAACAACTATATTATATTTCATAAACAAACATGATGACGAAGGAAAATTTGATTCAACACGTGTGTTAGCTATAATTGAATATATCTTAAAAACTCTTATAATTTTTTTTCTAAAATATTATTTCTTAAAAACATTTAACAAATATTTAATAAATTTATACTAATTTATTTACATAATACATTTTATAATGTTGAATAAAACAATTTCAATTTAAAGTGAAAACACTTTTATAAAAATTACATATTTTTACATACAGCCCAGGTTGTGATATAAATTTTAATTATTAAATATGATTTTAAAAAAATCATTAATTTAAGAATATATAAATTATTTCAGAAAAGATATGGAATTTATATCAATACATTCTTTTCCTGAGTTTATATAATGTAAAAAAAAATCACTTTTACTCTGCATATTAAAATTATATCAACAATTTATGTTTTGTTCTTTAAATTACTTTAAGGAGTAAACATATGTATTTAAATATTAAAAAAAATATATATATATAATTTATTGAATATTCAAATGTAATGAGTAAAAAAAAAATTGGTTTGAGACTTAAACAAGTTTGCTAACATAAATTTACCTTAAATATTAGGAGTGTGTGAAGTCCACTTTTACGATTCGAAGTTGAATTGAATAGTATGAGATATTCTTGAAGCTGAATTGAAGGGTGAATTTATTTTTTTTGTGTGTGTTTAACGTGAGGTAAAAATATTATACTTTGCATAACTATGTAAATATAAGTATTACATATAATTTACAAAATCATATATTTCAGACATAATATATTTTGTCTTAAAATGATATAGTAAGCTACTTTAAAAAATGTAATTTAACTATTTTAATTTTTTTTATAATGGAAATAACAGCAGAAAATGAAGAAAAAAACATGTGTTTAACCTAACAAAAATTTTTTTTGGCAAAGTTATGTAATTGTCGAATCCATAATTTTTCTTTCAAATCGAAGTTGAAGCAAATGAATATTTGAAGTGAAGTCTTAAGTTTTCAAAGCTTCACACACCCTTATTAATTATCTTTTATAGAGCCTGAAAGTGATTTTAAGATAGACACTAAAAACTAGAATAAATTTTTTTTCACACTTTCATTATAAGTTAATTTAAATTAGTTGAAAAGTAACATCTGGATATTAGAATCAAACTCCGAACCTTTGGTTTAGCACGCTAAAGATTTACCACCGAGCTATCCAGGATTGTCTCATATTCAGAGTCATTCTTCGATCATAGTTTAAGGCATGAGAAATGATTTTTAAAATCATAAAGAGCAATGGAAAGTTAAGTTTAACAATCTAGGACAGTGTGATCCAACTGGTGCTACATGGGCCAAATGCCTCACAGTCTCCAGGAGGAAAATACACTAGAGTCGCAATTATCTGGCCTTCAACCATACGGCCCGATTCCCGGTGCTAACAAGTGTGTTTTAAAATAAACTGGTACATCTCCACTATAAAACGTTTGGCGCTCTATTTTCACTTGTTCTTACTTTGTAGCCAATGTTCCATTTACAAAATAAAGTACTGCATGGTAAAGATTTTTTTAAAAATATTCCTTGTTTAATATCTACTGTCCCTCTACAATTACTTTATTCCTATTTTACATCACAATCATAAAATGGGCAGATTCTATTAGAACAAAGTTGAATGTTTTGTGATAGTTAAAAAAAACTCCGATGGCGTACTATCCGGCTCGAAATGCCGCCACTTTAGGCCGGATAGTTGCAACTCTAGTGTATAAGGGAAACCCTTAGTGGCAGATGTGAAAGTGATAGTGATTTAAATAAAAATATTTATTTTAAATGTTCATGATTGCATTTTATAATGCAAAGTTGTTTTTTTGAAAGTGTAAGTGTGCATATTTCATAAGACATTTTTGGGAGATTAATAAACTTATTTTTGGCAGTAAAATTTGAAAGATTCTACTAACCAAAAATACTATTTATATATAATTATTGTAAACAAAGGAAAATCGCACCAAATGGCTATATGCTATGCATTTTACTCTCTTCTGCTAAAGAAAGAAAACAACGGAACCGCGAAAATTATGTAATTATGTGTTTATAGTTGTGAACTTTGAGGGCTTAAGTTTTCTGGTAAGTGTGTAAGCCTTGCCCTTCTATTTTCCTTTCAATGTTTAATTATTTAAGCATTGAAAACAATCGTTTATTAAGTGTTGTATAGGATCACTAAATATATTTTCGACCTGCGGTGCAAACTGAGATTTGACCCGTGGGATTAAAAACATTGGACCACCCTGATCTAGGAGGATCTAGACATATATATTTAAAAAATTCTGGACGGATCGTTACTGACAAAAATTTTCCAGTAAAAAAAAAGAGGTTTTTTATTTCTTCTGAAAAGCACCTCTAAGTAAAAAAATAAAAGCATATCTAAAAAATAACCACAAAATAAAATTAGCTGACACATGAGGTATTTGAGATAAGAAATGTATACTAGAGTTAACGGCATGTTTTAATGTATATGACAAACCTAAAACGGTAGTGACAGTTAATACCAGAGTACCCCGGTGAGATCACAAATTTACATGCGTCAAGTCATGTGTGCGACTGATATATATGCTAACAATTATTTTTTGTTAGTCACATAAAAAAGGATGAGCATTAAATCAATAATAAAATCTTTGTTATACTACAAAGACCGGTTTGAACACCCAAGTTTTTTACATCACAAGTAAATAAAATACTCTATATCTGAAACATTTCAAAAAAAAAAAAAGGTGTCTCAGGTTAATGTTTACTGTGGAGATCTTTTTTTTTTTTGTATAATTGACTTTAAACAACTCAAACATTGACATGGCTGTACAAAAGCAAGAACCATTGTTAGTAACGCTGTGAGATCAGATTATTGAAAATTAAATATTACAAAGTTTATTACAAAATTTACTTTTACCCATAGGTATGGTACAAAAATATATAAAAACAAGGACCTGCGCCAGAATCATCTTGCAGCTATATAGTATTGTAGTATTGGCCTAAATATACTACAATATTTTCTCATAAAAATGTCCTCCCAAAAACTGTATTTGTATTCTAAACGCAGCCTGATATTTTTCACCGAACAAAAGTCAGATTCCTTCAGAGGTGTAGTTGCCATTACATAAATGTGAGGTTTTTGTTTGTTTTAAAATTGTAATGTTGTGAATTGTGAGAGACAGAACTAGTATAGCAACGTGTTTTTATGAGTAAGTAAGCCATAGGACACAAGTCCTGACAACCCAAAACAGCTTTTCACAATTCCTCTTTGCAATCATGCCAAATTGCAATATATAGTACTATTTTTCGAGCTAACAGGGCTTACAATTTAACAATGATTCCAAGGGGTCACTCTGCCCATTTTTGGGGTTGCGTGGGTTAGGACGCCAGATCATGTACGTGTGCTGGAGGGCATTTAATAATACGCTCATGGTCAAAGCGGAGAGAGAGAGAGAGAGAGATATAGAGGATGTCTACTCTTCAGTGTAACTGTACTGGTAATTCAGTAGGTCAGTGGTTTGGTCGAAGCATTTGTTCTGTGTTTCCGATATTAAATAATCACCCATAGCGGATCTGCAAGTATTTGGTTGTGTTGAATAGAAGGCTTCCTCAGCGACTCAAGTAAACAAGGGATTGATATGAAGCTATGATATGAATTTTAAACCAAAAACAATACGCGAGGCGCAATAAACAAATAAAGTGCAGGCTGCTAACAAGTTTGATGTTTCCGAGGCTAACATTTGACTTCGGAGAAAGAAAAAAATGAAAATTTGAAGAGTGTCTATACATCAAGATCTACATTCAGAGTCTAATAAAACTGTATCGAATTTGTTAAGTTTTTACCTCGTATTCGAGAGCTTTTATTGTTCATGTAGAACTCATCAAAATATTAAGGTCGTATTATGTGCGAGGCTGTACCATATTCGAGCCAATACGTTAGTTTAGATTATGCTCCGGTGTCAAACCTATAGCACCGGTTTAAATATTAGGTGTGGTAGAAACTGTTCTAGAAGCTCAGTGCTGTTCTTAGTGTGTAGCTTGATATATTAACTTAGCAGAGTGCAAGTATTTGCATAAACAAACTTTTAAACCAGGTTGTCTAACTCATACGGTAGATAGACAGTTAAATTAGCAATCTTACCTTGAGCGATCGGAGTATGGATCTATCTTCTATGTTGCATCATAGTGTAACCAGTCAAGGTAAGCTTGCCACCTTTCATGGTAAATGGAGTGCACACCATCCAATGAAGTGATTGACTTTAATCCGACTACTAAATGTAATGCAAGTGCACACTGCTTCGCTTGGTTAGACACTCTCCGAGACTATTCCATCCTGATCCTTGAATAAACACTTTCGCTGCTGATAGAGGTGAAAACACAACTGGGAATATATTGCCATAGCGGGTGATTAACTTTCAAGCAGGAAAAACATTAAAGAAATAGTCACGTTGCTTGTTTCATGCTAAATACGGGAAACATAAAGTTCGTACACTATCAAAATTGCATGTAGTTCATGAACTAACAACAAATACTTGAATGATTCTTCCGAATGAACTAACCTAACTAGTTCAAAGTGAACTATGAGATGACGATCTTGGTAACAGGAACAAAGTGACAAAAAAGAAGGCCGAGCTTCTCCCATGTGTCAAACTTGTTTTGAGATGAACGGAAGTTTATTGTTTGACATTTCCTCGGTCCAGCAAAGCTACCTACCAATGAACTACATAGTGTAATTTGCTAACAACTTCCCTACAAGCTATATAGTTCATGAACAATGTTAACTGCAGGCTGTAGTTCATTTTCTTCCTAAGCGAATGTTAGTTTATGAAATAACAGTCCTTGGGATATTGATATATGGACATAGAATTGTTAGTTTTTGCTTGGTCAGACTACACACAACATACACTGAACATGCAGAGGATGAATAATATTAAGGAAATAATGGAAAAGCCACACGCAGTATTGCAGGCTAGGATTTAAACCAAACTGCCAGTGAGGATTAACCACACCAGTCGAGCACTCTCGCATTGAGCCAACTCCGTCGTTCATAAAACATGGCATGGTTGATCAATGGTGAATTTATATTTTTTGAACATCCATAAACATTGGAGAATTTATAGATATTATTTAATGCACTTGGTTAAGGTTTTAAATAAAATACGTACACACATTAAATTAACCTAATGGAAGCCCTTTACAAAATAGATTGGCACACGAAAAAACTAGTTTGAGAAACTAATATGTGAATCATACAAATTCAACCAAATCCAATTATAGAGGAAGAAAACCTCTTTTCGATTTAGCGCTATAACTAATTTCTTACATGGAATCTGTAAATAACTTTTTATATGAAAGACATATAATTAGAATAAAGTACAGCAAATAGTGATAGTCGAAGTGTTGGTTTGTCTGTCTGTCGTGAGCATTGAGCGATATTTACCGCACACAGAGGGCTGAAAATTTAAAATTATTATCCCCTGTGCACAAACATATTTACCTTAAAGTTTACATTTTTGATTAGATTTTTATAAATATATAAAAAAAACTGGATCGGTAGAAATCAAACGAAGGGATTTTTTTTTTCTATCCGTTTGAAGCAAAGAAAAATGTTGCATGGTTACCCCGGGTAAAACTGAGTAGGGCCTACTTCTACTAGTATCATATAAAAATGAAATTAAAATTATTTGTTGTGTTATTATTTGGATCCTATCACTCTTTTTTCTGTGACTTCCATGATAAAACACATCTGAAAAGAGTTTTTTAACTGTGTCATATCAAAGAGATTTACACCTTGGACTTTAAGGCTCATTTCTCTGTAGATCAAACATTTTCCAGTTCATAAATACAAAGTGAAAATATTTCTGTACTCATGTTATTTGCTTTGTCAACTGTTCTTTCCTACCAACAATATGAATGTTATAGTCTTACCAACAATAAGAATGTTCTAGTCTTACCAACAATATGAATGTTCTAGTCTTACCAACAATAAGAATGTTCTAGTCTTACCAATAATATGAATGTTATAGTATTACCAACAATAAGAATGTTCAAGTATTACCAACAATAAGAATGTTCAAGTATTACCAACAATAAGAATGTTCAAGTATTATCAACAATAAGAATGTTCAAGTATTATCAACAATATGAATGTTCTAGTCTTACCAACAATAAGAATGTTCAAGTATTACCAACAATATGAATGTTCAAGTATTACCAACAATATGAATGTTCAAGTATTACCAACAATTACCAACTTTTAATTGTCACATTTACTATGTTTTAGAGATCAAATAGAACACTCTTTGAGTGAACTATTTTTATTAAAAAAAATTTTTGTAATTTTTTTTAACTAAAGGAGGGTAAAGTATGTTTGTCCAACTAAACATATCTATACACATTATTCTAATGTTTGTATAAAACTATGATTTCAAAGTCACAAAGCTTTGAGATTTGGGTTAGAGATTCTTTTGTGATTATTTTGAATCTCTTATAGAACACTTATTTAAAAGGTCTATATTTCATCTGATGAATAAATGCATAATCTCTCTCCACTATACTCACTCATTTAGGTAAAGTTATAACTTTCTCCTCAACTAACCCTACATGAAGGCTGCTTCGTCTTGAGGTTCAGTTCCCCTCCTGGTCTGAGTTCTATTCTGGAATAGTTCCCTTATAAGAGAAGCTTTTTCCCTCTCCAAAGCTGTAATGCGTTCACTTTTCTTGCTTACTTCCTAGAATGTTAACATGTCAGATAATTATTTTAGAATACGTGTACACATTTTAACACAGTATACTTAGTCAATAAGGCCTAGTAGAGCTATAGAGTTGGATGGAGTAGAGCTGAGAAAAGTACAGAATGTAAAATATCTTGGAAGCTTGATTGAGAAGAAAGGTGGAAGTAGAGAGGATTTAATGAGAAGAGGACAGCAGGGAGAGTTGTTCTATGGGTGTGTAAGATACCTGCTATGGAGAAGAGAAGTGTCCTTGAAGTGTAAGGAAGTGTTTTACAGGGAGTACTTTGTACTTATTGTTACACATGCTGTGGAAACATGGACATTGAATGTAAGATAGACTAGGATAGCATGTCAGCTGTCACGAGGAGGAACAATATTAGGAATGAAGTTATCCGGGAAAGAGTAAGGGTACAGGGAGTACATGGGATAGTAGAGGAAGCAAGACTGAGATGGTATGGACATGTAATGAGGATGTTGGAGTACATGGGATAGTAGAGGAAGCAAGACTGAGATGGTATGGACATGTAATGAGGATGTTGGAGTACATGGGATAGTAGAGGAAGCAAGACTGAGATGATATGGACATGTAATAAGGATGAAAAAAGAAAGAATACCAAATAGAATTATGGGAATGAAGTGTGTAGGGTAAAGACCGCAAGGGAGGCCAAGAGAAAGATGGGAGTAGCATATAACAGAAAGTGTGTAAGTTAGAGGAGAAGAATCGAAGCTATTAAAGGAGGAAGAATGCTGAAAGGATAGAGGAAGATGGAGGCATTTTATTAAAGTGACCTGGCCACAGGATGGAAACTGTCGATGATGATGATGATGATGACTTTGTTACAACTTTGCATCAATACTTATTTTCCTTTATTATATACTAGCATGAATAATATTTCCAGACAACTGTATTTTAAAGAGATGAAAAGGTTATCCAAATAAGGCAATTACTGAAAACATATTTTTTTATTCAGGTTAAGATAAATTTACTACTAAATACACAAAACTAGACATCCATATTTTAATCTTTATTAGCCTTTTTGTAATATAACAAGGAGAGTACCC
>CABFWB010001962.1:100888-114916 GCA_902151455.1 Timema bartmani
TTTTTTTTTTTTTTTTCAATTGGTCTGGTCTCTTTAAAAATTCAATTCAATTTCAATCGGTTTGGTCTCTAGTTATACCATTAGAAGAGACACTGAAGAGGAACAGGTCATGTGATGAGACTGGAGGACAGAATGGCTGAGAAAACCTTACAGAACAAAGAGAAGGGTAGAAGACCACGGACAAGATGGATGGACCAAACGCAGAGTGACATGGAGTCTAACAGAGCAGACTGGAGATGTGTGGCTGAGGGAGAAGTTTGGAGAGATCGACAGGAATGGAAGAGGAGGGTCCAAACGACCCGCAGAGGTGGAAACGGCGAATGGTGATGATAGTTTGCTCTCTCTCTCTAGCTCTTGCTCTCTCTCTCACACACACAAACAAACAAAAACCTTTTCTCGCTCTCTCCCTCTCTCTATATCTCTCACACACACACACAAACACACACACAAAAACCTTTACTGAATGATTATGTGTACAATCTACCAAATATGGTCAAAATACATTCATGAGCTATGAATGCCACACGTTCACACAAAATTGTGGAGAAGGAGAAGATGCCAAAGATAATGATGAAGGTGAAGTATGTAGGAAAAAATACCGACATGGGGACCAAGAGAGAAGTGGGAAGAGCAGATAACATAAAGTGTGCAAGTGAGAGGAGAAGAATGGAAGCAATTAAAAGAGGAAGATAGAGGCAATTTACTAAAGTGACCCAGCCACAGGATGGAAACAGTTGATAATAATGATGATGATGGTGATGATGATGATGATGATGATGATGATGATGATGATGATGATGATGATGATGATGATGATGAAATAGGATTTTGCCTATGAAGAAACTTTATCAACAATGAGAGCATTTTACTATAGAATTAATATGATTTTATAGGTACTGATATTAGCTATCAAAAGTGATATCCGCTAACCATATGACTTGATGTAAGAATAAATCAAAATAGATCTAATAACTTATCTGTCAGATAAGGAAGGTTCTTAAGTTGAAAAGTGGATTGTTAAATATATTTTTTTTAAATCATAGCTAGCCGAATTAAGCAAAAAGGAATCTATAACAACAAAAATATTTCCCTCGGCGGATACAAAAATAATTGAGCCTCCCCTAAAATGTTTACCGTGTGAGATCCCATTCGTCCCAAGTATTTCATTTTCTCCTGCACGGCGGCCACTTGTTTCAGATACCAATCCCTCGATCTTTCTACAGCTTGCAATCCCTGCATCAAGACATCCTTCTCTTGCTCAATTTGCTTCATCCTCTTCAACTGGCAGACAAAACACACGTTTATCATCTATCTATTTATTATGTAATGAACAATCTCTTATAGTAGATTCACAGCACACAACAACACAAGATTACCCTCCCTAAATATTCATAGCAGTAGCCAGCTTCGGTGGCAGCATGGTCTAACACACTACTCTCGCCAGTAGACTAGACTACAGATGACGGGGAGATTTAGGTTCAAATCTCGGTCGGGTGTACTGAGGGTGATTTTTCCAAAAATAGTTTCCCACTCTACTTCCAAATGCGGGTACATTTCCTGTAACTATAACTTTCCTAATTCCTAAAACCATTAGCGTATTTAGTACATAAGCGTAAAACTCAAATGGGTAGCAAGACGTGGTGTTAAAAAAAATAATTCAAAAACCCTGGTTTACGAAAGTGTTATTAATTTCATTATTTGATGATTTAGAAGTCAATATGTACCCATCCTAGATACCCTAATGAATAACTATCTATCTGCGTTACATTTTAATCTAAATCTTTTGCATTTTAAGATTTACCAAATTATTTAAAAATTTGGCTGTGGCAGTTTGTGACATCACATCACACATATGACTGTTCAAATTGTTTATTAAATATTAGCTTACCATGTTGTAATCGATACCATTTTGCAGTGTATGCCGCCTTGGCTCCCTTCTTCGACTTGTAACTTTCTTGTTAGATATGCCAACTTGATCAGGTTGTCCTAAAAATAATATTACGAGATAAAATAAGTATTTCTTCAACTTCCAGTTTCAGCAACTCAGACCGATGACTATGATAACATAAATATACGGTAGTTAAAAACTATTTTTAGGTGCGAGAAGCGATGATTGGTTTTCATGACTGATACACATGGACCATGTTTGTGTACCCATTTCAGTAGAAAAACTCGTATTAAAACAATGATGGCAACTATCAAGAAATATACAGTGAAGTAGTTACTATATAATATATGATTAACATTCATACAATCAACGTTTTTATCCTTGTTTTGTGAATAAATAATGTTGGGCAAATAAAAAAAATTAAATTTCTATGTGTGTATTTATAAATTAAAAGCTTGATGCATGTTTTGAAACAATTTGGCATATTATTTTGAATTTATGTCTATAGAATATATTTAATCAGAACTTTTTTTTTTCCAAAACAAAGAGATTTTGTTCTACCTTTGTTTGAAGACAAAGTCAATGTTGAATTTGTTAATCAAGGACTACCTACTGGTATCTCTTCTTTGCGTATGAGTATACTTAAATATCATTGAAAACCATAACCTGAGCTACTATCAAATTACACACAAATGTGTCAAATAACTGCTTGTTTAGCTAATAATCACCACGATAGTTGACTTGTAACAAATTCATAACAGAAACATCCACAGCGAGTACAGGGACATAAGTTTCTGACAAGTTGGCTAGCCTTGCATTGAATTAGAACATAAGAGTGCAACTGCGAGGTTAGCTGAAATGTCAGAAAACTGGTCCAGCACTTGAAAATAGCTTAGAATAGAATTCTGGCGGCAAAATCCTACGGTACACACTAAATATCTAAATACTGGTAAACATTTTACATTCTAAGACTTGCAAACAAAATCAAAGCATGTACAATAAGGCCCCCATATCCGCGGATAATAAGGTCTTAGATCTACCGAGCTGTTACGTGGAACTACGGATAATACCGAACTATTATATAACGTGATATTCATGTAGCATACATATATACGGTAAACTTTAATTGATGAATTATTCACAGTAAGACATTACCAACATTAAATAAAGTAATAATACCATGTACTGCACACTACAGTGTGATTACTACTCTCCATTCTTCTTGTAGCAATGATGATGATGATTATGATGATTCAAGTAATGTATGTACATAGAAGCCGCATTTGTGCTGCTGATAGTATGGCCGGTTCTCGCTTGGCGCATGGTTTGAAACTTATAAACTTTTTTTTTTTCTTTAATTAAAAATAAATAAAAATTGGCAGCGGTAAACCCCGGATACGATGGGCCCTACTATACTGACTTTACAATATTTATTTTCAAGTATGAGGATATAAAATTATAAGCAAATAAACATAATTTCGAGACGTAAATGAACAGAGGTTCATTGAACTTACCGGCAGGTTTCCCGTCCCCAGAGCTCCGGCCACCCCGTACCACAGTCCTAGCATCAACCATTGCAGGATAGCCAACTCGTTTATCAGACTTGCCAACATCATGATCGTTCATCATGAGCCCCATTTGCCAGTTCTGTAGTGCCGTTCGAATCTCCGCTTTGTCCATGTTCCTTTCAGTCCCAAAGTTCCTTTCACTATTCAATGCCATGCTGGCCCTTTCAAGACCTGCGGCTGTTCTCGGAGGTTTCGGAGGCCCATAGAGTATTCCAACAGGTTTTATATTTGGGACTGTTAATTTCGCATCACTGCCATAGTTGCGTAGCTCGTTTATCTCTGCCTGCATATTGTCCTTTCTTTCACCCAAAAGTTGAGGCATACTCAGAGTTCTTTGTTGAGACATGGCAATGTTAGGGCGGACTGTCGCGGTGTTGCTGGAAGACCAGTTTTTAGGTATCGGGTCGACGTCAAGAATTGGAGCAGAAGGTGGCCGGACTGGTTGTGTGGAAGAGTGATCCGACGAGGGTTTGTGACCTTGAGCACGAGTGTGCTCCACTTGATTACGTAGTAGAGATATTTTCAAGCCCGCACAGAAACGCTCGAATGACAACAAACCATTTGGTGGTGCTACCTTCTGCAAAGAGTCGATAACTCCTTTAGGAAGACCTTTTGTTCCATCGTCCTGCCAGCGGTGTTCAATGTCTGGAATTGGGAAAGTGTAGCTTTGCACACAGAAAAACAAAACATCCACAGACAAAAGTAGAAATGTTATTTAATAATGAAGAAACTAAGACAATATATTGTCATTCAACAAGCTATTTTCTAAATTTCTTCTAAATATCAAATATTATACTTATTCATTTAATACTTATTTAATCATGTTTAGAATGTTTTCTAAAATGTTAAAGAGTTGATAGCTAAGTAAAAAAAATAATTAAATTAATTAAAAAAGCAAATTTAAATTTAAGTAACTAATTAAACATAATACTTATTATATTCCTTAATTTGAAAAATGACACCTGACTACGAGAATTGAACCCGGGACTTTTGGCTTTTATTACCATGTTTGGGTGTCATTTTTCAATTTAAGATATTTAGACACGGCTATAACCATAATTTAGCAAATATAATAGCTTTGCTATTTAATCCATAGCACTCATGGTTTCATGCTTGATGGTTTCAAAATATTACCTGAAAACTTGACATATCCTGTCCTTTTATCATCCATTATATCAAACAAGGTTCGCATCGCTACCACAAATTGTTTTGGTAGGCCGTCCAGTGTTGGTGACTGAGTATGAGCCATTGTTATGTAAATTATCTAAAAAAACATCCAAAATAATTAATGTTGTCATAATAATTTAAGTTTAAAATTAGCTTAGACTAAAATAGAAATGATGGAGTGATTCAAATGTCAGATCACTAATCTTTTGACCTATTAAATATGGAATATCAAATATTCTTTCCAAAACAATTTTTTTTATTATTAAATCAAACATTTTAATTTTGTTGTGCCGTATTAAATTTAACTATTGTTTAATTTTTTTCTAAATACAAGTTAGGATTATATATTAGGAAGGCATACCATAGGTAGGAATTTGGGAGAATTTAATGACGAAGCTTTGTAATTGTCAAAGGTGATATTTGTTTTGAAGCTTCACATATTATTTGTGTGTATCGAGTGATGAAGCTAATATATGAAGGTAGAGTGTGTGTATCAAAAGGAAGGGGTAGGCCATGTGAGATGTGGCTAAATGTTGTAGACGAATGTGTGAAAAAGAGAAATATTAATAGTTTTAGTAATAAAAGAGCATGTATGACTCGGTGTATGGATGTTGTTGAAGAGAAGGGAGTATGTAAGGATAGGGAAGTGTGGAGAAAGTTATGTAGTTGTTGTTTTTTGAGCTATGCGCAGTTTCTTGCCTACCCTGTAAGGGAACGGTGTGATTAGGTATGTGTGTATTTAGGTATTGGAAAAAAAAAAAAAATTTCATGCAAGTGTAATATATGGTATTATACCAGAGTTTGCTTCATATAAATTCATTAGAATAGGTTACGTACATTCAAAAGTTTCCAAACAATTTTTCCATGTCCGTATTATTGTTGTGACCATTTTGAATAATAATGCATTTGAGTAGTGATATAATATATAACCGAAAAAACGTATTCCGGACATTCAAACAGGAAAAGTTATTTAAGTTAACTGAAAATTTTGAGCTTGATACATGGAGTAATCATTTATAACCTAAGTCAAATTTTAAAATTACTTATAGTAATGGGTAGAATCTTATATTTCTCGAATCCAAATGTTAGAAATTTCTTTCAGATCTTGAATTCAAATATGAATCTTTAAAAATGTATCTGTACAAATCAATATAACTTAATTCCTTTTACAAATGGCTTGAAATGGTTATTTTGGGTCAAAGTCTTCATAATACTATCAGAGATTTTTATAAATCTTTAATACTATCGGATTTGAGATATTCGAGCCTTCCATATATAATTATTTATGTAAAATAGTTAGGCTATGTAAAGATATAGACAAGTTAATTAGTTAACTCAGGGCTAAACTATAAGAAAGTGGTGCAGGTGAAATTAAACAAAATAAATTATTTCAAGTCAGATAGGAGGATCAGAGTCATGACAAACTTGCCATTTTATTTATTTTTTATTTATTTATTCAGAATTTGTTTATAAAAAGAGCCAAAATCGGCTCGTGTGTGTGTGTGTGTGAACATGCTAATGTAGGCGTGGTTCATTCACTAACTTGTTACATACGTTAAGGAAAGTGAGATCTATTACAGGGTATAAATTATTTGTCCTCACCTGGCCACATTATTTTTAGTATATAAAAAAACCTTTACAAAAAACAAAACAACAATAAGTACAGTATATATACAGATTCTGCTCAAACTATCACATCAGTTGCTACAAAATTTCAGATACCTTTTCACCCACATACCACCTGGGCAAAATTATTTTCCAGAATGTACCTCTTAACTTCCTTTTTAAAAAGATTAAGTTTCTTCATCTTTATTTCTTGTGGTATTATATTGAAAAATTTTAGTCCCTTAATCTTTATTGAGTAGAGTCCAAAAGTAGTGGTGTTTACTCTGTTCTGGAAATAATTATTCTAATAAAGTAGTTCCCCTTTTTGTGTGCCCCAATTTTTAGGTTACTAATAGTTAGGTTGTTTTCAAGTTTATATGCCATTACAACCGTATAAAAAAAATAGCTTCTGTTAATTTCAAAATACCCAACCTTTTAAGCTTAATGTCACCGTCCTCACCGCTGGGAAACCGAAAAATATTTTTTAGTGCTGTGTTCATGCCCGTCATGCAAGAAATACTTTTCTACTTTATTTTTGTACAGTAATTTTTGGTTTAATGTATTAAAATATAATATTAATGGATGATGTAACTTAATAATAAGTTGTGTTTATTTAGTCAATCTAACTCCTGATATTTTAAAAGTCCAATACAGTACTAAAAAAAGAGGCTATTTATGACTTAAGTATAGCTTAGGAACTATAATATTATACTAACATAGACCACCTATAATAGAACTTTCAACCCAATGAATAAAATTAGGAGAATTCATATTTTTAGTAAAAAATCAAAACTTCCGAGAACAGGCCTTTTTTTTTTACTACACAATACGCATGTATTAATTACTCTAATATGTTAGGGATGAAGGTTGAATTTAGATCAAGTGTACCCGCATTTGCTTGGAGGTACAATGTAAAACAATTTAGTAAAAATCACTCTCAATATACCAGACCAAGATTCAAACACCGATTTCCCCATCATCGACAGTCTAGTCTATTGCAAGTGATGCCTTATACCACCATACCTGCTAAATATAACGCGTGCATTTTTGTTTGTTTAGTAGATTTATGATATGGACTAAAGAGTATGCAATCAATAAAATAATAAAATGAAAAAAGTGCTAAAATGACTCAAAAATGTCCCCTCGAAATGAATTTATAGCCAACATTTAGTTTTTTGAAGGTTGTTAGCCTTTTTAACTAGGGAAATTAATAACTATGATTTTTCACTCACATATCATAACTTCAATAGTTATTAGTATTAAAAGTGAAGAGGAAGCGGTTATATAGTAGAGATTCTTGACATATGCCAAATGTCACTTATGTCACAACAGTATTTGTATTGCCATTGTCTAAGTCTTGACCTTAAAACTAAACAAAAGAATAAAACTTTACTCGATTACTTACATAAATGAATAATAGCACTGTCTTACTTTACACAATAAATCAACTCAACTCATTTTATTTAAATATAATGTTTATAAAACATGAAATACAAGTAAACCACTTGTTTTGTTTTCATAACCTTAAGACCACGTGACATTAATGAAGGTATAACAACTGCTTTTGAAACTTACCTTAACTATAAACGTTATTACTCTAATCGTGTATTTGGTTTCAACCATTTAAAGCTAGAATATTATTTTGAATAATTTTTTATTCGATAATTAATTACATTATTACATTATAAGACTATGGATTTATAAAAATTGAAATTTTACATAAGTTTAAATTTTAAAAGATTAAAAAGACATTATGAATATTTTATCATGAAATAAAATTAAACAAAAATTTTAAAAATTGGCAAAATACACTAAACATAAAAGACAGCAGTACCAGTACAATGTTACAGAAGATAATTTTGAAATATGTGTGATAATATTGATGAATACATTTTATCAATAAATGTGAGATAAACACTAAAAAATAAAAATAAGTATATAAAAAAATAAAAGAAACAGTGGCAAATAATTAATAAGAAAGTACTTTGAGATAAAAATAAAGATTGACGAAAATTAATTGTTATTACAATAATAAACAATACATGTAGGTATATACAGGGAAATAATAATAGATTTTAAACTTTTTACTGAGAAAAGATGAATTTATTAGAATAATTGTGATTGAAGGCAAGTAGATAGGATGAGACCTAAGTGATGTATTTTAGAGTATTGAAGACCTATTTTAATCATAAATAGGTGGTCAAAAACTTTACATAATTTTGGTATGTTGGGTTTAAAGTTGTTCACCGGCAAAGAAAAAATGTATATTCTTTTTTAAATTTTGTCAGTTTAAGTAAGCCAGTGATATCTGTTGTAATTGCATACTATATTATAGTCATTTTATTTAAAGTTGAATTTGTTTCATAGTTTACAGAGTTAAAGATTCGTGATATATTTTAAGTGAGTATGATGACCTGACTGAGGGAATTCTAATTTTGGGTACTTTTAAGTTATTATTTTTTTAATTTGTAAGCAAAAATGCATGTTTGGTAGATAATCAGTTTATCGAGAGGCATTAAATCCAGATATTTATAAATTTCAGTAGTTCTATAATTTCTGACAGGTAATTGATATAGTGATCTAATAATTCTATTTTGGAGTGCAGTTAGTCTTTTAAGTCTATTTGGTTGCAAAACCCCAAATATTACTCATATATATATATATATATATATATATATATATATATTAGTGTACCAAATAAAAATAAAGAGTTCTTTTCACTGGATCGATTAATGTATAGGCACATCAGCTTAATGCTCCTACAATAGGAATTAATTTTTTCTTATATTATTTATATGTCTGTCCCATAAGAGATGCTTGTCAATAGTTAGGCCCAGATAAGTAATAAAGTCTACATATTCCAGTTTCTCATTTTCCATGATTATTTTCTTTTTATTATACTTTTGTAGCAAGTTTTTGAGAATAGGATAAGTTTAGTTTTTAAAAAAAATTAATAGATAGTTTATTGGTATGAATCCTGTCTAGCGATGGAGGAACGTTGGATTGAACATTATTTAGTAGAACATTTAAATTAATGTTCTCACAATATAAGCAAGTGTCAGCTGCAAAAAGCTGAATGTGTTCACTCAAATTACTTTTGTGAAAATCATTTTTATAAACTAAGAAAAGAATGGGTTCGAGGATTGAACCTTGAGGAACGCCACACATTATTTGTTTATAGTCACTAAAGAATTTTGAGCCTTGCTCGTTTTTTTTTATCAGAACTATTTGAAATCTATAATTTAAGTAATTTTTGAACCATTTTAACGGCGACTTTTCTACTTGAATACAATTAAATTTATCAATCAATATCATGTGATCAAGTGTATCAAAAGCCTTGGTCAGGTCAATAAACAAACCCAATAGTATTTTGAATTTTTATTATTAGGTCAGTGACTGCAGCTTTAGTATTAGTGTCTTTCAAGAAACCATATTGTCCAGCAAAAAAATAGTTGTTTCTATTTAAATATTCCAAGAGTCTATTTTTAACAGATTTTTCTATTATTTTTGCAAGATTTGAGATGAGACTAATTATAGTTACTACAAAGATCTTTAGTGCCTTTTTTATGTATAGGAACAACCTAGGATTCTTTCCTTTACTAGTTTTATAAATATAGTTGTTATGATATTATCATTCCCTGGCTAACAGTTGTTGGGGAGGGAGTTTCTTATAGAGAGCAGTTCTGAACTGTCCATCTTTTTAAATTCACTCAATCTTTCTTTGTTTTCTTTTTTTAGATATGTTTAGTACAGATCCAACGTTTTTGGTATATGTAATTTTTTTAATAACTTGTTGGGATGTCTTATTGGTTTTACCAAAAGTGTTTGTTTATTTAGCACCGCATCTTACTATCAGGTTATACACTTATGTACTAATTACTCTAATGTATTAGGAATTGGGAAGGTTATATTTAAAGTAAGTGAACCCGCATTTGCGTGGAGAGAGAGTGAAAATCCATTTTGGAAAAAACCACCCCCAGTTCACCCGACCGAGATTTGTACCTCGATCTCCCCTTCCTCGGCAGTCTGGCTCTTCACGAAACTAGCGCGTTAGCCAACTACGCCCCCGAGGGGGGTTTTAGTTTAGTTAAAAGAGTTATAATATTTTATTTAATGCAATATGATGAAATATCTTGTTGAATGTTTTTACAGTAGAATCAACCAATACTACTTACTAGTGACTACGCTGGAAGAGATTGAAATTTGGAACACAAAAGTGTCAAAATAAATGTAAAAATACTTGAAATAGGCATTTTAAAACTTTCCTGGTGGGCCATACAGTTGAGCAGTGGCGTGCGGTGATTTTTCTCAAAGAGGACTAGGTTCGAAGACACCTTTCATTATGGGGCTAAAGAGGAATACTTTCCATATAATGTAGAATATGTAGCTCAGCAAATACACTTTTATAGGTCATAGGTTACGCCATTTAGCTCCCTTCAACCGATTCATAATATTTAGACATGGAATAAACAAACAAATACATAAATAAAGATATAAATCAAACAAAACATAAATAGAAATAAATAAGTAAACAAGTAAATAAAAAATTAATAGTGGAATCTTGCCTAGATGTGTATATCACCTTTCTGAATGAATTTGTCGATAACAGCGTCATAAAATGATTTTTTTATTCTGTAGTTCATCTAGCAAACCTTTTTAAACTGACAACAGGGAAAGTGTGGAGAGCCTATTCTCACACTGGGTGTCAGCCTTTCTGTATAAGATCACATTTTGAAAATCTGAACTGATTCCTATTGCTGATTTTCTTAGCCGAAACCCTCTCCCTGATTATACTGAGGTGGAGTCTGATATCTACAAGATCTCCTTGGTGTCCCTGGGACCTCTCACTGGAGTCCAGGTGGACACCGAGACCAGGAAGGATCCCATATCGAGTTGAGTGCTCACATATGTCCTCAATGGTTGGCCTGATGTGGTGCCCGATGAAGGTCTTTGCCCTTTTCATCGGCGAGCCCTGGAATTGTCGGCAGTATCTGATTGTTTATTGTGACTTTCTAGGGTCATCGTCCCATCAGTGCTTCAACCCGAAGCCCTGCAGCTTCTACATGAGCTTCATCCTGGCTCTAGTCGCATGAAGAACCTAGCTCGTGGTTTTGTGTGATGGCCAGGTCTCTATGACGAATTGGAAGCTAGGATAAACAGGTGTGGTGTTTGCTAATCACTCCAGTCAACTGCTCCTCACGAGCCTCTGATTCCTTGGTCCTGGCCTACTAGAAGGTGGCAAAGGATCTTTATTGATTTTGCCGAATTTGAAGGTAAGACTCTACTTATTACTGTAGATGGTCATTCTAAATGGCCCGAGGTCCGCATCATGCACCTCGGCAGAGCACACTTGTGAAGATCTGCGCTCAATGTTTGCAGCCTGGGGGCTGCCCGAGGAGGTCATTTCTGACAACAGTCCACCATTCTCATCAGCTGCATTCGCTAGTTTTCTGTCTAGCAATGGAATTGTACATTCCCCTTCTACTATTTACCACCCCCAATCTAATGGTTTGGCGGAGATTGCCTTTAAGACCACCAAGACAGCTCTCATGAAACAGTTGTTTGATGTTTCTACTAAATCCATAACCCTTCAGCATAAAGTAGACGCCTTTCTTTTGGCATATCGCAACACGCCTCACACTGTAACTAAGGTGACACCAGCTGAAGTATTTTTGGGCCGAAAGCCCCGCATCAAGCTTTCATTTCTCCACCTATCCATGGCTCTCAAGCAAAGAGTGAAGGAGGCTCAGGCAAAATTCACTGCTTCACAATCTTCCAAGGTCGCGCATTTCTCCCCAGGTGACCTAGTGTGGGTGCGCTCTGTCACTCATCGCAAACTCAAGGCGGTTCCAGGGGAACTTCAGCATAGAGTCTCAACTGTATCATATCTAGTGTTTGTCGGTGGACGCTCCAAACAAATTTTAACATCTTATCTACGAATCCGGGATCCCAAGGCTGTTCCAGTTGAGTTTTTATGGAAGATGGTCGAGCAGGCCATGCTAACACCTATACCTACACCTACATCTGATGGACCTACACCGGGCCTTCTAGTTAAGCCACCTCCAGTTGCTGACCACTCCCTTCCAACATCTCCAGCTCCGGAGCCCTCTACGGATTCCACTCCAGAGGCCCTTCGTTGTTCTCCCAGCGTAATGGCTCCGGCTCACACCCCTTGTGAGACCTGCTGCAGCGTCTCCAAGAGTGTCTGCCCCCCGAGCAGCCTCGTCAAACTCATTGCCCGGGGCCACCCCAGTAACAACTCGCTCTGAACGTCAGGTCATAAACCCCAATGCCCGGACTTTGTCTATGTTTCGCATTAGTCAGAACTTTGCTTGTGTTCCTTTCTCACTCACTGTACTTGATTGAAATCAAGACGAAATAATGGTACCAAGGGCTTATTGCTACTCTTGTATTCTATATGCCAGAGCCGGCAATCAATGATAAGCTAATTACGCGTGGGAGAGTGTTATGTAGTCAGCCAGAAGGCTGTGGGTTTTGTTATTCTTTGCTCTCTCTCTCTCTCTCATTTCCTGTACTCTCAACCATGTAGTGGCGGCGGTAGGCTGAGTTCATATTTTAATGGCATATTATATAATTATATTACCATCATGTCTAAATCTTTCAATTATGAATAATTTCCTCAGTCCAAAACTATAGTTAAGCTACAACACTGGGCACCTCTTTTTCACAAGCGTTTGTATACATACCATTTAAATGTCCAGAAAATGCAGCGGCTCTATAATACGCTTGTGCTACAAGTTTTTGCTCACAATTAAAATGAGAGAGGATTCGAAAAACATGCTCACTTAAAACAATTGCAGTGCTATCACTGCTGACATCTGAAAAACCAATAAATCTTTCATAAATGTTATCATCTTTCACATATCGAGGGACTGTCTAAAGTTGAGTGTTGCAATATCTATAGCTTCGAATATACCGCTCTTCTACATTGGCATTCTGCTCTCTGTCTTGTTTTCCTTGTACCACGCCTCCCAAGCTGTCCTTTGTTTTATAATTATATGAAAAAAAGGTTCTACATCACTTTCAACCTTTACTTTATATTACAAACTTCCATACCTAAGATGAAGTTTGCATTTACGTCTAGTTAGAATAGTTTAGCGCAAACATATACTTTGCCTGAACTGACGTCACTACTTATATAATTCTATCCTTTGCTTCTCATGGGGAGTTAATATGTTTATGGTTTAGGCATGCAGGTTTTGAAATTGAGACTTTTTACTCCTACGGACATCAACACAAACCCATTAGCAACACCCGTTACAATACATTTTTGGGGGTATGCCCCACATATGCTTGTAGACATGCATTTACACGTATGTTCTTGTTGGAAAATACCCGTGACAGTTCAAACGGAAATATGCTGCTGATAATTTTTGTGATGGTTCCCTTCAGTTCTAGCAAAAGTTGAGAAATATATTTGTAAACAGCGTTTTTCATTCTTTCCCACAAATAATAATCTGGCAACCTCGACTCACCAGCGTTGTGAAACTTTTCTTACACGGTATCTGAAGATGAGAGATTGACCACACGAGAACGAGAGAATGACAATACTGTTTCCCAATAGTAACCATGCAGTTTCCTCAGAGATGATATCCAGTGTAGTTCGTGCACTGATGTTATATTGTATGGGGGGGTTGATGCAAACGCTTCTACAGCGCCCTGCTTATGCCATGGTACGACACCCTCTGCTTGCTGTGACAATTTATGAACAAACTTATTTGGGCTTATCTGTTAGCCAACACACTCGTTATGTGACTGATTTCTGCGTGTTTCCTCCCC
>CABFWB010001962.1:117528-130635 GCA_902151455.1 Timema bartmani
CCATACCATCTCAGTCTTGCTTCCTCTACTATCTCATGTACTCCAATATCCTCATTACATGTCCATACCATCTCAGTCTTACTTCCTCTACTATCCCATGTACTCCCTGTACCATCACTAGGTATTTCCCAAATAACTTCATTCCTAATCCTGTTTCTCCTCATGACAGCTAAAATGCTCCTCACAAACTTCATTCCCATGACCTCCACTTCCCTAGTTTATCTTATATTTAATGTTTATGTTTTTGCTGCATACAAAACTATGGGTACAAAGTACACCCTGTATAACACTTCGTTTTTACTCAAAATATTGTTTAAGGGCTGGAAATTTTAATTATGTCAAAAAGAGTACATATATTAATATTAAGAAAATTGGGGAAGCTGTAACATTACAATATGTAGTAAGATAACATTACATAAAACAGATTAGAAATCAACATACCAAATAATAAGTTATTTATAAAAAAAATACAATCAATACGAAATAGTGTTGAATTAATTTTTGGGTTTGTGAATTAAGTTTTAAAAATTATTTATAACATTTTTTATTGAAAGATTAACGTAATATACATTTATAATACATGTAGCAATGGTAGTTATTATAAACATTATCAAAGTTCAACATTAAATAAATATCAAGGACCAGCCAAAATGTTTACTCATAGTTAAATTTACTAACAATAGTATAATGTAATATTCTTATGCTTTAACGCCTTCAATGGACGGTTGATCTAGTCTCTATTATTTTTTTAAAGCCACACAGACTTTAAAAACTGGAGATTTAAATATAAAGTTAAATAAGAAGTTAAATATACAATTATTTAAGTATTTTAAAACTCTTTGTATAGCACCAGCACCAGATAATTCTCACTAGTCGTTTCTATTTGATTTTTAGATCTCAAAACTTTCTAAACATACTTCAAAAATATTACTAGCCGAGAAGCTATGTAAACATTTCCTTTTTTATTTAAATTTACAAAAAATCTAGATTCACACAATTATTTATATTTCATATTCTCCTCATCGTAATATTAATTTAATTCCAAAGTAAAACATATTATTTAAAACTTCGTGGATGTTGTTTAAATATTTTACATACAGATACTTTCAATGTTCAAGGAGTTTCTGTGGCTTATCATTAAAATACAGTGTGTTAAGAGTCGAGTCTTTGTTCGTCCATAAGTTTTATTTTATTTTATGTATTTGTTAACAATTTGATTCCGAAGGCGATAGTCCCATAATTTGCTGCTGAACGCGCTGCTCAATTTGCTGAAAAACAAAGTCAATCCAGAATTAGTTGCAATAACATTAAAATAACTTATAGAGACACTTTTAATAATAACCTTTATACAATATTATTATTAAGACTTAACAATTATAAAAGTTTAGGGTTTATTATTCATTATTTTGCCATAATATTCTACTTTCTTTTGTTTAGTATCAAAATAAATATGTTATTTTTTATAAAACTTAGAAATGGTTTTACAGGTTTCGCCAAGGGTAGTCAAATATTGATACTTATGGTACATTTTAAACTTTCACATGGTGAAACTTCAGACAGGTGACTTTTTTTTAAATTTCTTATGTTAAAAGTTTTATATTTGTTCTTTATTTTCAACACGAACGAAGTTGGAAATAACATCTTGTTCGGGGAAATGCTCATACGATAAAGAAGAAATCTAGCGAATAAATCTTTGGGAATTCACCCCATTTAACGTAATTGGTCGAGTGATCCAAGACGATAGACTCATTGTATTTGGTCACCATCAGTGTGGAGGTCAGTGTTCGAATCTCGGGAAGTTGCATCGCTGGTGGTTTTCTAAATCATCAGTAGCGTAGGTGCGAGTTCTACAAGCTACTCTTATCTTTACTACTGCTTTAATTAAATACATTTTATAGCTGTATTTGGAGTTAAAAAAAATATCGGACTGTTTGAAAATATACATTAAACTTTTAATTTACGCAAACAGTTTTCTAAAATGACTCATTTTATGTTGGTAACATTAGCTTTTCTCATAAAGAGGATTAAAGCGATGGCTGTGACACGTTGAATGTTTTGTAGTTGCTTCTTAGCTGTTTATTTGATGATATTTGCCGTCATCATGTCTTATAAATTAAGTAGAAAAACCTCATCCATGTGTGTGAGTCATAAGATTGCTTTTCGAAGCTATTTTATCAATTTCTAGCTATCAAAATCACCTTTATGAACCTTTGCTGCCGATATTACCGATTACAGTGCATCGAGTCGAAATTGGTTGCGCGCCTGTAACCACGCTGTGCGAACTGTGTCATTATTTAAGAGCTTATTAAAGTACAATACAAAATTGAGTTTAGAATTAAAGCAAAGTGTGCTTTAATAAATTTATTGCAAGACTATTCTGATCATTAAGTAATATTTTTTAATTTAGTTAGGCTGTATGTTTAAGTGTCTAACAATTATTCGTGAACATTATGTTCAGACTATTAGCAACCTTTGGTTGAAAAACCATCGTATTAAAATCGTTATCAACATCTCAGTAAAGAACTGTGCATTGTTAAAATTAGAAATGTGCATTGTTAAAATTAAATTAGTAGAATCATGGTATGAAATGAACATTCCGCCATGCAAGTTAGATAATATATTTAATTTAAGCTGTTAGTTTGAAAAAATGAGCCACAACCATAAGTCTTAGAATATAGCTCATGCATTTTGAAAATTAAGCTTTTCGATCTTCTTTGCTCTATTCCAGTACTTAAAAAAAATCCACCACAGTGAATTTTATACTTGATAAATATTTGTTTGAAATTCCATACACCATAAATTATTCATATTTGGTACATAATTAAATGTACCACATTCAAATACATTGCAAGAAAACAAGTAACATAACAATTTGCAAACTAAATATTATTAGCATGCACACCGTTTTAACACAAAAGCTAATGTAATAACATCCAAAAACTGAATATAAATAAACCTTTTCTTATTTTGTAGTGTGGTACACCTGACATCACTGGAACCAACCTTCCTTCAACCTACCGGTCGAAAAGTTAATCAATCCAATTCACCTTATATTCTCTACTATCCCCCTATCAAGTTTTCTAAATACTAAAATAACTGATTACCAATCTAACCTCATTTATAATTCAAGGAATACCTCTTTCCTACTGTCAATATAATCACATCTTCGTTTAAGACAATGACATCTTCTCTAAAACATTGTTGAGTTTTCTTTGGTCGAGCCTCACTCCAAACTTACCAGTTCTACCACCATTTTATCTAACCTCAATTTTAAAATAACCTACATACTCTCCTTTACTCTAACTATACACAACATATGATTACGACTATCACGAACTTTTCTTCAATTATTTTCGGGCCAGTTTCGTTTCCTTTATAAATAATAATATAAATACAATTTCCAATTATTGCCTCACTACACTCTTTGCCTTTTTCAAAAATACTAGGAACTTTATTTTACATACACTCAATTTTCAACGATTTTATTTATAACATTTAATTAAATTTAATTACGTCATTATATGAAAATCAACAATTACAGCATCATACGAACTTTACCATTTCAAAAAGTAAATAGTTTTACATGTGAAATCCACTTCCAGTTGAGGGAACATTGTTTAAGTATTCTTTAGCCAACATGATTAATTGGAAAGATTAATTTTCTTACTAAGAAACTAAACGAATTTAACAAGAAAAACAAAATATACGAGTCTTTGTGAAATAATTACAAACGGAGTTCTCAAAATTGGTTTAGAATGGGACTGTTGGGCAGTATATATATTAGAATATATTATGTAGCTTAGTTTCAACATTTTCCCTGGAAATTTGTTGGGTGGAAACACGAACATACAACTACAACTTGATAGTTCCATAACCTATTATTAAAAGGATTATAAAGCGGTAATCCGCCGATAGAACTGGAATGTTTCCCCTCCACCAGAAATAATATACTCTATAAACTACACAAGCAGCGACAGCCACCGTTAGTAGAAGACAGCCAGAAGCCTCCACGGGTTAGTACACACACACAAAGCAGAGGGCAACATATGTTGTTAGTGTTTTGTTTTTGGAACGCAAGCTCTTACCCTCTGAATGGACTTGTTTCGGGCGTGCCTAGCAAGTAGCTCAAGATCAGTAAGATAGGCAAGACTTTCAGACTTAAAGATTGCACCTTCCAGTTCCGGAGCTAGAACAGGAGGCTGATTGCTACTTCTCCTCCTGAGGAGAGACTTGACATTCCAGCGAGACGAGCTAGAAGAACTGAGACTGGATTGGTAACTGTTCCTTCCTTTCAGGGTGCTCGTATCGCTGGAGCCCAGAGAAGAGCAACGGGAAACTCCCAATCGTTTATCGGAGGTCTTTGAACTGTCGCTGCCGTGTCTGTTGGACTTAACCGGGATGTTGTTGTTGTTAGTTTCGGTCGGCATCGTAGGTTTCTGCGAGGGACTAAAGATCTTTCGGTCAGCAGAGTGGTCAGCTATAGCGACAATGCTGGTACCGGACTTCCTGCCAACAGAGTTTCCTGTGGGACAAAACAAGGAGATGACCGCGGCAGAACCCGTGTTACGGATGGCAAATGTTACCGGTCGCCTCTCCAAACTACTGGCGCTGCCGCTCACTGAGGGGGGTTTAGAACCCACAGGGGTGGGCCGCTTCGAGGTACCTGCCGACGGCGAGCTGTATCCGGAGGAAGACTCGGATCCACTGGGGGCAACAACTACGATAGAGGTTCTCTTACCATGTTGTGAGTAGACCGTGATGTGATCCTCCTCGGGCATCTCCGCGGGCGACACACACTCGCTCAACGTCTTTGTACTCTCACTCGCGTCACTGCTGTCTTTCCACTTCACACAGATCACTGCAGGCGTCACCTCTACGCCATCGATGGAGCGGCAAGTCTCAGAAGGCGTTTCGATGGTGTTGGGAGATTCCAAGTCTTGGATCAGCTGAAGTGCAGCCTCGAGTTCTTTGGAGAATTCGGCGTCGCTGTTTTTCTTATCAGTCTTTTGTGAATCGTCCTGGGAGGATTCCTGGCAACTGCTGCCTTTGGACTCACTCTGAGTCCTATCCGACACGTCTTCGACGGTGGTGCTGTCGCAAGCGCTCTGAGGAGATGCGGGCTGCTGGAACTTGCCCTTTTTGGAGAGGAACGCCTGTTGCAGCTCTACCATCAACGACGCGTATTGTACTTTTTCGTTAGGGTCTAGGTTCTCAACTACACTTAACCTATCTTTGGTGAACGTTTCACTTCGTGGTCGCACAAGTCCATCTCTCGAGGTGGACGGTCGATCCGGGTTGTGCACGGATCCTTTCCTTGGCAACTGATACATGTCCTTCTCCGCGTTGAGACTCAGCGCCGTGTTGAGGCGCGATCTGTAGATAGCCGGCTCTGTCAGTCGCTCTAGGCACTCGTATATGGGAGGGTTCATACTAGAGTCTTGCGAAGAGCTCTCCGACATACCGACAGGGGAGGGTGTCCTCGAGAAGCTCTTCATGTAGTTGAGCGTGCGGCCACCGTTGCTGTCGTCCGAAACTGGCTCTACGTGGACCACCGGGTTCACGATGAACATGCTGGGGTCCTTCCTGTGGGTACCGTTTATCTCAATCACCGCACTTTTATGGTTCTTCATCGTGTAAGTTTTATTGCTATCATTGGGGGAAACGTTAGGAAGCTTTAGGTAAGGAGAGTCGTTTTTGGAAGAGGCGGTAGTGTCTGTGTCGAACACCCAGGACTGGGCGTATTGGCTGTATATGCTGTGAGCTTGTTTGGCTACAGAGTTAGACTTCTTCTGAAACAAAACAAATAAAGAACTACTGTAGTAGTCAATATGTTTTCATTATTGTGTTTAAAATCCTTGTTATAATTACTTAACCTAAGGGATAGGGAAAGGGAGGGTAGTATCAGAGAAATGTACACATTAGCATGGAGAGAGGGTGTGGAAAATCCACAGTGATGGATAGATCTCATGTGAAAAATAACCCCTAGTTTACCCGGTCAAACCTTGAGATCCCCGCCAACGGTGACCCAGTACATTACAAGCCTGACACTTTAGACTACATGACCACTGGTGCAAGTTATTAGATTATCCTTTCATAGCCTTATATACTGATTCATAAATGAATAACTCACCCTTCATATAACTACTACCCTCTTCCTATAGCATAAAACATGTTACACACAGAGCTTTACAGTCGTTGTTGGGTAAAAAAAACCTATCTCCCCATCAACTGCAGTCTTATCTATTGTAAGAGTGACACCTTAGACTATGCGGCCACCCAAGCAGGTTACATGTCATTTTACTAATAATACCATAAAGAAATACAAACAATCATGATTATGTTTTAACAAACAAGTTTTAATGAAATAATTTCCAGATGATATTAGCATTTTATAACTAAATGAAGGAGGCTAGGAAAGTAGGGAAGGAGGCAACGAAGGTAGGGGAGGAGGCAAGAAAGGTAGGGGAGGAGGCAAGAAAGGTAGGGGAGGAGGCAAGAAAGGTAGGGGAGGAGGCAAGAAAGGTAGGGGAGGAGGCAAGAAAGGTAGGGGAGGAGGCAAGAAAGGTAGGGGAGGAGGCAAGAAAGGTAGGGGAGGAGGCAAGAAAGGTAGGGGAGGAGGCAAGAAAGGTAGGGGAGGAGGCAAGAAAGGTAGGGGAGGAGGCAAGAAAGGTAGGGGAGGAGGCAAGAAAGGTAGGGGAGGAGGCAAGAAAGGTAGGGGAGGAGGCAAGAAAGGTAGGGGAGGAGGCAAGAAAGGTAGGGGAGGAGGCAAGAAAGGTAGGGGAGGAGGCAAGAAAGGTAGGGGAGGAGGCAAGAAAGGTAGGGGAGGAGGCAAGAAAGGTAGGGGAGGAGGCAAGAAAGGTAGGGGAGGAGGCAAGAAAGGTAGGGGAGGAGGCAAGAAAGGTAGGGGAGGAGGCAAGAAAGGTAGGGGAGGAGGCAAGAAAGGTAGGGGAGGAGGCAAGAAAGGTAGGGGAGGAGGCAAGAAAGGTAGGGGAGGAGGCAAGAAAGGTAGGGGAGGAGGCAAGAAAGGTAGGGGAGGAGGCAAGAAAGGTAGGGGAGGAGGCAAGAAAGGTAGGGGAGGAGGCAAGAAAGGTAGGGGAGGAGGCAAGAAAGGTAGGGGAGGAGGCAAGAAAGGTAGGGGAGGAGGCAAGAAAGGTAGGGGAGGAGGCAAGAAAGGTAGGGGAGGAGGCAAGAAAGGTAGGGGAGGAGGCAAGAAAGGTAGGGGAGGAGGCAAGAAAGGTAGGGGAGGAGGCAAGAAAGGTAGGGGAGGAGGCAAGAAAGGTAGGGGAGGAGGCAAGAAAGGTAGGGGAGGAGGCAAGAAAGGTAGGGGAGGAGGCAAGAAAGGTAGGGGAGGAGGCAAGAAAGGTAGGGGAGGAGGCAAGAAAGGTAGGGGAGGAGGCAAGAAAGGTAGGGGAGGAGGCAAGAAAGGTAGGGGAGGAGGCAAGAAAGGTAGGGGAGGAGGCAAGAAAGGTAGGGGAGGAGGCAAGAAAGGTAGGGGAGGAGGCAAGAAAGGTAGGGGAGGAGGCAAGGAAGGTAGGGGAGGAGGCAAGAAAGGTATATACCCCCACTCTCCCTCCAAAGATCACAAATATGTTTTAACACAAGCTAAAACTATGACAATTATAGTTAAAGCACAGAAGATGTGTTAAATGAAATAAATAGGCCAGAGTATAAGCAATATTTGATAAAACAAGCTTATGAATTGACTCCTCATATTCACGAGTATTTAAATGTTGTAATATAACACGGAACTATATTAAGTTAGTATTAATTTTGTGTATTGTTTTAAATTACATTTTCCTTTTTTGTTTTTAGCCCATCTAACAACATTATTACATCACTACAACTCTTAACCAAATTACAATTTACTATACATAAAAATATAAGTTAAACATATATGGTAAGAACGTAACTTAAGCTATGCAAATGTACAAGTCTACTAAATATAATATATTCCACTTCAACATAATGCTAAACAATTCTCCCCCCACCAACCCCTTTCTACTCCTTTTCACACTACCATAAAAAACCACTAAATAGTTACTAGAGCTATCTAGTGTTCCAATAAATCTCAAACCACCTTTGTAGAGTTGAGACCCTCCTACTTTACAGTCCTGCACACGCCACTGGCCGTAACCACGAGTGCAGATCTACTTCGACCGTAAACAACGATACCAATTCAATCGCGTATAAATTGGCTAAGTGTATACAGTAGCCCCGTGGCTTCTTTGGTGCTGACTGACAGTTCACAGCTGACTTCTGACAGTCAACATTTAGGTATATACCTAAATTTTGACTGTCAGAAGTGACAGCTGCTAAACACATGTTTTTTGCAGATCATATGGTTCGGCGTAGGGATACATAATTTGGTCTGGTAACTTTTCAAAGCCGTCAGCTGTTAGCTGTGAGCTGTCAGTCAACACCAAAGAAGCCATGGGGCTACTGTACCTAAAGTTTTTTTTATCACCGCGTCTTACTAACCGTTTGGGTTCTAAGCTTATGTACTAATTACGCTAATGGTTTTGGGGATTAGTATGGTTGCATTTATAGGAAGTGTACCCACATTTGCGTGGAGGGAGAGTGGAAAGTCATTTTGGGAAAACTACCCACAGTACACCCGACCGAGATTCGAACCTCGATCTCCCCGTTCATCGGCAGTCTAGTCCACCGAGAGAGTAGCGCGTTAGACCAAGCGGCCACCGAAGCAGAATGTTTATATTCTTACGAAAGGCGGGTTTATCTTATTCACACGTGTGATGAGGCCAACAATCTCGTCCTTTACTCACCCTTGGAATGATGTATTCGATGTCGGACACTTGCTCGTGAACATTTTTTGCCTCTTTGGTCCTCGTCATTGAACAGAACGTGAACTGACTGTCCAAAAACGAGCTTAGGATTGCTATCGCCGTGCTAACACTCGTCGTGATGTGAGCTAGAAAAATAGAAACAAACACTTTTACCTTTGTTTACATATATTTATCAAGGAAAGGAAAAGTGATTAAAAATCGAGAGGAATAGTTTTGTTTTTTTCACTTTGTTTTCTGGTTAAAATATATGACAAGGCGATTAAAATTGGTTCATGTTAAATGTACCCATAAATTAAAATATCAAACTTACTAATTTAAAAGTCACCTTCTCGATACATCAACAAATGTAACAAGAGTTAGGTCGATAAGAAAATATGTTTTCCGCGTTATTTACAATGTAGTAGCGTGTTCACACGTGGTGGGTTTACGAAAAGTACATCAGGACATGCAACAAGGGCATAGGAAGAACGCATTGTAAACCGTAGTATTTTTTTTAAATCATCAAACAACTTACTAGCTAACTTAATTATATAGCTCAGCCCTCCAGCCTTTTCTTCTTGTTCTTGGGTGACCTGGTGGTCTAGAGGTAAGGTGTCAGACTTCTGTCCTGGGGGTTCGGGGTTCAATCCTCGGTCCCTGGCACAGATTTATCTGATTACCAAACCCTTCCTTCACCTCTGACAAGACGTGTATTCATCACAACTTGTGAATGTGAGGAATGCCAGGCCTCCACCGTGGACTCCATTTTATCTCACAATCACCCTAACATTACACATTAGCGTAAGTGCGTATAACCCGAACGGGTAGTAAGACGCGGTGATGATGATGATGATAATAATAATTCTTATACTTACACTAGTACGGTTTAACACTAAGGTTACAAACGAACTAATCTAAGAGATGGTGATTGGTAGGGTAACTTGTATGAAATGCACCCGCATACGCTTGGAGCCGGGACGGATAAAACCACAGTAATAAGATCATATCCGTTTCTAAATATGTATTCATTATTTCAAACACCTCTTTAAAGAAAAGCTCTTTTCATTCTTTGAAGCATATAATATTGTACATGGAATAACACGAGTTCCTACCGTTACATCTGGACTAAGAGGTAATGGCGGCCTTTTGGTAAATAAAATAGGTCGTTACCGTTCAATCCCTTGACCTAAATTTAGCTCTATTAGAACTATTCAAGAGGACTCGCCTCGGTGGTGTGGTTAGCTAGCGCGCTAGTTTCTTGTTGAGCTAGACCGACCAGGAGAGTTAGGTCTAGGTTCAAATCTCGTTCGGGTGAACTAAGGGGGTAGTTTTTCCTAAACGATTGTCCACCCTCCCTCCACGCAAATGCGGGTTCACTTCCTCTATATTCAACCTTCCCAATTCCTAATCCATTAGCGTAATTAGTACTTAAGGCGTATAAACCGAAAAGGTAGTAAGACGCGGTGCTAAGTATTATTATTATTATTATTATTATTGAAAGAGGAGGAAAAATTAATATGAGGGTCTGTGGAAAGGGGGGAGAATAATAAAAAGGAAATTGTAGAGAATAATTGTTTTTACCATTTATTTTCCATATATATATATATTTTTTCCCCTGATGGTTTTATAATTTAAAAAGTTACGTTAGGCGTTTTTACACATGCTCTTGGCGAAGAATGGGTGTTATAGGTTTGGGGCTGTGCTCCTACGTGTGATAAGGGATGAGACTAGGTAATCAACCTCCTTCAAAGGGCTTGTACGAGGATCAAATACAGGTAATCCCGGGCAGGTAAAGTGGAGAGCCCTATAGGAAAGCCACGACTAAGGGCCAGTTTCATAGTCAGACTTAGTGAGCCTAAAGTGCGAGTCGATACTAAATACAGGACGACACCTACCTAGACCAAAATGGAATGGGCCAGTTTCGCATATGAAACTGGCCCATTCCATTCAATTTCAGGTAGTTGACGTCTTGTATTTAGTATAGCGCCGCACTTGAGGCTCACTAAATCTGACTATGAAACTGGCCCTAAGATTTGATCATATCATTTGTACAGTCAGCGTTTGATGACCTTCACAAGGTCTGTTTCCATAGTACAATTACTAGGGTTCCTATATAAGGGGGATCATACATTTATTTGAGGTATTTAACGTGCACTTTCTGAACTGACTGATTATATCAGCACACGATAATTTCTACGAGCTAGAACGAAAGGGCCCCACCCATATTTTGCCGGGGAAAAGGTATTTTCACATTACTTCCAGGGTTATTTTACACGCAACAATCGACATGGGAACCGACGACTTGACTTGACTTTACCTCCGAAGGAAGTTGTGCTACGGATTTTTATCGCTCAAGAAACATTCGTCCACCCCGGCTGGGTTTGAACCCACGAACATCGGCTCTAAAGACGAGCACTTGACCCCGAGATGATCAGAGGTAGACGGAATCATAAAGGGAAAGGATTGAGCCTCGTAACTTCCCTACTGATGCATCAACATTCGCCTGGAGCCGATGGAAAAGGCACACCGTGAAAAAAAAATAAAGCCATCCCCGAATGTAGAGTATTTGGGCTAGAATTGAACCCAGGCCAGAATTAGCTCCCCGGAGTCAAGAGACTACTACAATCTCCGAGCTTGGAACTACTGCTGTGACGTCACAACAGTGGCTGTCACGTGTTTATTTAATAAATTGCTTTCTCAGGGTTGTTTCTTTTTATTTAATATAAAATTCCATTTTTTTTCAGGTTTTTTAGAAAAAAAAATTAATTTCTTAAACCCTCTAAGCGTAATTATTTTTAGAACCACGTCTTACTACCCGTTTGGGTTCTACGCTTATATACCAATTACGCCAACAGTTTTAAGGATGAGTAAGACTATATTTATAGAAAGCGTACCCACATTTGCGTGGAGAGAGAGTGGAAAACCATATGAAAACCACCCGACCTAGATTAGAACCTCGATCTCCCCGCAGTCTAGTCTACTGCGAGAGTGGCGCGTTAGACCACGCGGCCAACCGAAGAGGATAACGTTGAACTGATTGCGATTCCAACATGAGAATCAGACTGTATGTACGCTACCATAGAAGACCAGAATCAGACTGTATGTACGCTACCATAGAAGACCAGAATCAGACTGTATGTACGCTACCATAGAAGACCAGAATCAGACTGTATGTACGCTACCATAGAAGACCAGAATCAGACTGTATGTACGCTACCATAGAAGACCAGAATCAGACTGTATGTACGCTACCATAGAAGACCAGAATCAGACAGTATGTACGCTACCATAGAAGACCATAATCAGACTGTATGTACGCTACCATAGAAGACCAGTTTCTTGACGTTCTTCTGACTGAGGAACTCTCTGGTGGTGTCTGTGAGGAAGTAGTGCCACTCCCCGACTTCAAGGATGACGATGTTCACGACGTTTAGGGCGAGGATAGAGATGGTGAAGAAGAGTAGAGCTTCTTGTTTCTTGGCGTTGAGGTCACCGACACAAGACAGCATACCCCCGCCTATACCAACCACAATGTTCTGAAACACAAGTCATGCACACGACTGTACCACACAACGTTTCACAAAAATAACATCTTTTAGAATTGCTTTACCAGGACAGAATTCCTTAAAACTTTTTGTAGTCCCGATACCTTGTAAGGTATTAATAATAGTTCAACAAATTTATTTTACCCGTTCGGGCTATATGCTTATGTAACAATTACGCTAATAGTTTTAAGGTTGAGGAAGGTTTTATTTACAGGAAGTGCAACCGTATTTGCATGGAAGGAGAGTGAAAAACAATTTCGGGGAAAACCTCCCTCAGTAAAATTGACAGAGATTTCGAACCTCGATCTCCCCCATCATCGGTAGTCTAGTCTACCACGAAATTAGCGCCTTACGGCCACCGATGTGGGTCAAAATGTTAATAAAACCTGAATTATATAAAACCGTGAGTGAAAGGGGGACGGGGGGCAGGCGAGGCATTATATCAAAAACCAAGTTAATGTTTATAAGACTTATTATCCTCAAAAATATTTTATGATTGTTTCAACTCAGTGGTACCTCACGTTCCATCGGGGGTAGTTCGATGTACCCCTAGGTGTTGAAAAAACAGAAAAATAATATATATTTGATATACTAGGACAAGATTTTAATCCGGGCATAGAAAAACCAGAGCTTGACGTGTTTAGTCTGCGTGTTCACCTATTCATGTGATCAGGGGCGGATTTACGACTCTGCCGCCAATAGGCACCAGATGATCTGCCGCCCGTAGGCACCAGATGATCTGCCGCCCGTAGGCACCAGATGATCTGCCGCCCGTAGGC
>CABFWB010001963.1:0-22605 GCA_902151455.1 Timema bartmani
GAAATACATACCCCCTCAAATATTTTTTTAATTAATACATCATATCAAAGATAAAAGGGTTGTCCATAAGCTAAGGATAAATATAACATAAAATTTAATCTAATATGAAGAAGGAAATTTTTTTTAAAATGAATATGAAAAATGTTAAAGAGAATTAAAATCTTCACTTCCATTTATCAAAATCGAAACGGGCACTGGTTTTGAAGTAAATAAATCTTCTAAATCTAAAGTTGGGCACGTCTGTCTCTGAATGCCAGTTCACGAGTACAGCATTTTACACATTTTATAAATCTGCCTAATATATGTCTATTTTTGATGCTTGTTGTTTTTTTGACTGAAATTTTGACCATGGAATCTATCTGTGATGCAATATTAACTCTTCCAAATGTTTTAAACTTAAATGCATTTTCCAAATGAATTGCACATCTCTCATGTTTTTTAATTCTTTTTATTAAATGTTTAAAATTCTTACAGCCTACCGTTGTCCACAAACCCTCACCATCATAAAATAAACAATAAAAATAAAATAAGCTTCGTTTTCCTTCACACACAGTTAACCACAATTATTGTTTACCAAACCAAACTTTAGAAAAAGATATTTTTTTCCTTGCCATCCACTTGCAAAAATGTAAGCTCATTAGACTGATGTGCTCTTATCTGTTTAATTACCAGTTTTTCTTGCAGTTTTAATGAAGAAAACAGAGTTTTTAATAAAGAATCTACTTTATTAATTTTAAATTTGCATACGTAATCTTACGTCTGGGGTCTTAACACACATTAAAACACAAATACATAAACAATAAAACCAAAATGTAGACCACCAGCTCAGGCTGGCCCTATTCACTAGTGTAAAGCTCGCATCGGAATGGTAGGCAGATTGACTTTGAGATACATCTCACACTGGGTGGCTTCTCTGAGGTGGGCAGTCAGAACTGGCCCTACTCAGCTTTTATATTAGATAACTCCAACACTAGTACAGTCCTCACATGATGTTTGGAGCGAGGAATAAATAATCTTGACTTGAATACTGTGCAACGAATCATATAAGTTATTTATTATATTTAGCACCGCGTCTTACTACCCGTTCGGGTTATACGCTTAAGTACTAATTACGCTAGTGGATTAGGAATTGGGAAGGTGTCATTTAGAGGAAGTGAACCCGCATTTGCGTGGAAAACTATTTAGGAAAAACCACTCCCAGTTCACCCGACCGAGATTCGAACCTCGATCTTCCCATCCTCGGCGGTTGAGCTCAACACGACTAGCGCGTTAGCCAACTATGCCACCGAGGCGGGTATCATCATATAAGTTATTTCACTGCGTGTAGAGAATGGTGTTCCACGTCACATCCACGTTTTTTTTCAAAATATTTTATAATAAAAATAAAGAAAATAATATGTTAAAAAATATTGGTGGGGTTATATAGTGTTTTGACAGTCAAGGGTTTTTTGTATATGCTTTTTATATGCAAGATATTCACATTTGGACAAAATATCTTTAACAATTTAAATGTAGGCCAAGCTAAACAAGTCATAATGAGGAAACTGCCATAATTTGTTTTCAATGATTAATGAAATTTGATAAAGCTCAGTTGCTCTAGTAAAACTATCTACCAAGGATGATAAGAGAAAATGATGAGGGAGGACTGACTGGAAGGAGGAGGCTATGATGTTTGCTGATGACTTGATGGTATGGAAGGAGAAGGAAGATGAAGAACAGGAACAACTACAAGAATGGAATAAGGAAGTAAAAGAGTGTGGAATGCAATTTAGCATGGTTAAGTGTGAAGTTATGATGACTTGAGGATAAGGCCTAGTAAAGCAATAAAGTTTAATGGAGTAGAGCTGAGAAGGGTACAAAATGTAAAATATCTTGGAAGGGTGATTGAGGTGAAAGGTGGGAATAGAAAGGATCTAATTAGAAGGAAAGCAGAGGGAGTTGTTCCATAGGTATGTAAGAGACCTTCTATGAAGAAAAGTGCCCTTGAAGTGTAAGGGTAAGTGCAAAGGGTGTACTTTGTACCTGTTGTAACATATGCAGCAGTAGCATGGACATTGAATGTAAGAGAGACTAGGAAAGTGGAGGACATGGGAATGAGGTTTGTGCGGATCATGAGAAGAAACAGGATAAGGGATGAAGTTATCAAAAGAAAGAGAGGGAGTACAGGGAGTACATGAGATAGTAGAGTAAGCAAGACTGAGATGGTATGGTCATGTAATGAGAATGGAAAATAATAAACTACCAAAGAGAATGATGTAGAAAGCAAATAGAAAAAAAACAAGTTAGACCAAGAAACAGATGAAAGGAGTAAATTGTGCAAGTGAAAAGAGAAGAATGGAAGTGATTAAAGGAGGAAGTATGATGAAAGTACAGAGGAAGATGGAGGCATTTTACCAAACTGATCCAGCCAAAGGCTGGAAAAATGATGATAATTATGATGAACAAAGCTATAGTGACCATAAAAAATTTTGTGATTTTTTATTTATTTATTTATTTATTTATTTACATAGCTATTTTGTACACAGTAAAATAATAAATAGATGATGATGTATTGCATCAAAACAAAATGTAAGTAATAAATATAGTTCTATTAAACACTACTGTTTGTAATGAAGTGAGAAAAAACAAGTTCACTGGCTAGAGCACTTAAGAATAATTACAAACACACACATTTAAAATATAATACCTAAGAACTAGTTTAATAAAGAAAAAAAAAACATTACCAGGATATTATAAAACACACATCAAGTTATAGGCCAGTGAATTATTTTAATTTCATCAGAGGTGTGTGAATATTTGAACAAATTTATATCAATTTACAAACTATTCATATTAAAATGAAAATAGTAATTTCTGATGAATCTTTAACCACTCAAGATCTGTAAAAAAGCATGTTGGACCCGTTGGTATTTGCCACTTAAATATCCATGGTTGTGGAGACCTTTCTGAAATAGTCATTTACATCTTGACAAGATTCGAATGCAAGAGCGCCCTATATAAGTACCATTATTTTTTTATGGTTTTCATGTTCTAATTATATATTTAACTGTTAATGATAAAGAAACAAGGGATGAAATCAGCTCCAGATTCCTCTGCTACAGACATTTTATGCTTTATATATCACCACAATAACAATATATGAGACGGGGAAAGATATGAAACTGTATTAAAATTGTGTGCAAGGGAGCACCCGATATTGTTTTAATGTGGGATACTTTTAAAACTTGGTAATTACCAACTCAGAGATTGCAGATGTTCATCCACAGATGCCTGAGGGACACATTGGGCCTATGGTGACCAAATGTAAAGTTAAATTAAAACTTGTGGAACAAAACTAACCAGAAGCCCATCCAACTGTAGATCAGATGGTTGCATGTGGCGGTGGCTTGGCCACACTCTCTGGAGAGACCAGGATGTCTCAAAAGAAGCTCTGGACTGGAAACAGTAAGGACATGACAAGGATCATGTGACCACACACTCCAGAGACCAGGATGTCTCAAGAAAAGCTCTGGACTGGAAACAGTAAGGACATGACAAGGATCATGTGACCACACACTCCAGAGACCAGGATGTCTCAAGAAAAGCTCTGGATTGGAAACCACAAAGACGCGGATGTCAGGGAAAGCCAAGGATGACTTGGCGGAGAACCGTTGATGGAAGAAGGCAAAAAACTTGGTAAAGTTATGTGACTAGCTCAAAAGTGTGATAGAGAATATACTTGAATGGCGAAGCTTTGTTATAGCCTTATGCTAAACAAAAACAATTAAAGGAATTTACATTACATTACAATAAACTACTCGTATAATTTCATGAAAAGGAATATGTAGACCAGTGTAAATATTAAAGACCCTCCAATACACTCAGGCAGGATTTGAACCTTGAAGTGTAAAACTCATCAAACTTGGCTGATGCAGAACTAAAACATACTGATAAATAACTGTTCAAGTAGGTTTTGACTTAAGAACGAAAAGGATCCTGAAATTACAGAAATCACATTTTACCCGATAGCCATGCAGGAAATTCTTTTTGAAATTTTTTTTTGAACCCTTATAAATCGAAAACCTTAACTTCCAGTTACTACTTACCAGTCTCAAAAAATCAATTTTCAAAATAATGTATTGTTATAGCTTTAGTTTATTTTTGTATAAGAAGTTGCGTTGCATGTTTCACACTCCCTCCTTATAAATTCCGATAGAATGAAAGCTAGCTAGGTCGAGGGATTGGGTGGTAACAATCAATTTTGTTCGAGAAGCAGACATTATCTCTATGTATGTCCAGGGGCAGCAATGTAAAGTGTGAACTTTGTTCTTCTTTTCAATGTAAATGTTCATCCCCCCCAATCCACCTTTCCTGTACCTTCTTCGAATATAAAAAATACCTCAAAAAGTGAAGAGAGATTAAAGAGACATAGAGCTAGATTAGTACAATATATGAATGGTAAATACGGTGAGCTAAACAAATAAATATCAACATTTATAGATTGGGATGAGGTTCATGAAGCTGTTCAATGTATTTTTGTTGCTACCAAATTGCAGTTGTGATTAATACTCACAGAAAGTTGAGCTCAAGTGTGAAAGATCACAGTCTTTTCCATTATACATTCTTCTTCCCATAAAACCTTTTTATTTAGTACCGCGTCTTATTGCCCACTTGTACGAGATACATTTGGCTACACTGTTGGGGTAGGGAAGAAGAAGATGACAAACTTTAGAGTAAATGTACTCGCATTTGTATGAAAGGTCAATGGAAAAACATTTAGCAAACACATCAAGTACAGTCAGCTGATATTCAAACCGCAATCTACCACTGCCGACAAAATAGAATAGATGGGCTTAACATGTCCGCATGACCAATGATAGCTTCTCTGTCACTTCCCATTGAATAATGTTAGCTAGATTAATGTTCCTAGTTCCCTATAGAGCTAAAATTATTGCTTTTTAAAACATATATGAGACATTAATTCCCAAGAACCCAAACTTGTATCCCGTTTCCCAATCTGACATCAAATTGTTATACCTCTCCAGCACTATTTTTAATATGCATTTTATATATGGAAGACAGTATAAGAAAGATGGATAAAAACACAAAAAAAAAAAAATTATCACAACATGACTTTTATAATGAAAAGAGGAACAAAGCAAACACTTTACTATCCTGACACTGGACAAAGAAGTAATGGCTGCTTCTTGAAGAAAATTGAATGTTAACACCCAATACCTCGGCCTCAATTCCATTATATCGTGACTCATCAGGAGGGAGTGAGAAACACAAACTGTAATTTAATAAAAGAAGAAATAAAAAATACCCAAAAAAGAGAAATAGTAATGATAGGATAGCTATAAAAAAAATTCAAAAGGCGGCCATTACCTCTTTGTTCAGGGGCAGTAATATAAAATGTAAATTGGGTTCTTATAATTGTAAGAGCTGTTTTATGTTTATTCCCTTTTGTGTGTTTCTATCCCTCTTTCCCATATTTTCTTTCATATGTAACATTAATATTTGACGTTTTTCATATTCAATTTTTAAGTTAATTTAGTTGATCAAAACATACGTTAAAAAAAAGCACTAATATTTGCACATCTTTAAATTTGATGGCTTAGTACAATAATAGTTTAAAAATATTTGTCATGAAAATAGCACAATTCACACACCTCGTTTTAGTATATTTTTAATTGTACGATGAACCTCATTTTTCCATTTTTCAAAGAGATCAAAAATGTACCAAAGATCAGTTGTGTCCTCAAAGCAATTAAACTTTTGATTAGAGATGGGTTAGATCCTATATTTCTCGAATCTGAATATTAAATTTTCTTTCGAATCACAAATCCAAATTTGAATCCTAAAATGTTTAAATATGTACAACTTTAGTTTAAGTGGAAATATTTAAGATTTAGTTTGAAAATAGTTGTTTGTGCCATAGACAAATGATTTTTTTTGTCATGTCTTTTATGTTATAAGTAATAAAAAGAATACTTTTTTTTAGTAAATTAATTATATCAAAAAAATTGTCTCCCTTTTTTTGCGATTTTGTTACCCCCTCAACTACACAAGTCTATTTAATTATTTTTAACAATTGCTAGGGATGTGCGAAGTCCACTTTTTTTAATTAGAAGCAAATTTGAATCAACTATATGAAAAATCCTCGAAGCTGAATCGAAGTTTGAATGTGCTTTGTTATTTGTTATATATTTTGGTTATTTATATAACTGTATGTACTAAAATTATTTGAAATATGTTTTATTGCACAATTGATTGTAATAATTAGTTTTATTCTAATAAATCAACTTACAATTCAATTACTTCAAATTTTTTTCCATATGAATGTTGTTTTGTACAGTATATAACAACTAAAAATGGCAATAGTTGGCCATTATTGGTGAAGATTTATAAATGTTAAGGCCAGATTTTTTTTAAGCTTAATTGAAGCTGATATATGTTTCGAAGCTTCACCAGGGTGTCTACTGACTTGGAGAGCATCATGGGTAGTGAGTGACTTGACATTCGACATGTTCACGTTGTTACGATGCACAGGAAATTCGAACAACAATATTTTCATTAATTTATGACTAAAATATTGAAAATTCATGACTTTTCAGGAATTTTCATGACTTTGGTGACTATCATGACCCAATAGACCCTGTTCGCACACCCCTAACAATTGCTTAAAATTGTTATTTGAAGTCAAGGTCTTCATAATTGTATTCAAGATACTTTTTGAGATATTTACAAATCTCAAATCTTTTGAATACCATAGAATCCAAGGAATTGAGGATTCAAGCGTTTCATCTCTACTCTTGATTAATGAGCTAGATTGTACTTTTGAAGATTCATTATTTGAAATAAATTACCAGGCAGCATTATAGAGTAACCAAATACACTTTTGACACTTTCTCACAAACAAATTTTACTCTTCGTACTAAAAGGTGTGTTAAGTCCTCTTTTTGATTCGAACCGAGGCAGAGACAGATAATATTAAATACTCCCTAAGCCAAATCAAAGTTTGAATTTTATATAGCTTTGGGCACTAAATATAATTTGCATAACGTTAAGTTGCCAAAATATTAAATAAACTTCACCTAAGCTAATCAACTTATTATAGCAATATGAAAAAAAAGTCACTACAAATTTTTGTCACATGAACATTAATTTGTAATTTACATAACAAAAATAAATTTCAAAAATTAAACATAAATGTTTATCTGTTATTACTTTTATTTGTATTTGCAGGAGGATTTTTTTTTTTTCGAATCAAAGTCAAAGTTGACAAATATTAAAAGTGAGTTCTAAGCTTTCGCACACCTTTACAATTTAATAATAAACTAGAGCTGTTTAATTAAGACTCAATCATACTCATGACTACTCTCCCGTTTAGCAAGTAAATTGTCCTTTTCTTCATCTGAAGCAATTTCAGGTGTCACCTTGTTTACACGAGATATCTTGCTTAGGCCCTCCATCAGCCCAGACTGACTTACTCTAAAACATAAAATCAGATGTTATTAAATAGGTACACACAAAGACAAACACATGAATATATATTTTTCATTCATTGAATGTTTGTTTTTTAATCATAAGGAACTAGAAAGGCTTATGTCACATATATGTCACCATAAAAAAGTAAGCAAAATTAAAATCAAATATTTCTTCGAAACAAACTATTCCAACTTCCTTTTTCATTTTGAAGGGGGATGTCTTATCATCAAGTAAATATGTATATATTTATTTAAGAATTTGAATTATCATTCTACCACCAACAAATCTTGAATTTCTAATTAAAATACTTATCTTAGGTGGGGGATTGAATATGAGAGAAACTTGAAATATGATCAAATAATCAAAATAGTAACAAAATGTTACCATTTTTTGCTATAGTGCATCCACTATAAAATGCATAATTCGCTTAAGGAGTTAAATTAATGGTTTGGGGTCTGGCTGGCAAGCTTGTCCTATAACTATGTTGGTGCTGAGCCCCCAATAAGAAATAATATAGCTTTAAAGCTGTTGGGGAAATTTGATTTTTGTTGAATGGTCACATTTTGTTTATTATTAAAAAAATTGTTTTCAGTTTTTGTTTTGTGTGTGAAAAATAAATAGATTTCTTTGTGTAAAAATTACAACCAATTTGATTTAAAGAATAAAGTTGAAATTAACTAAACTACTCCGGTTAGTTACACGTCTTCAACAGGTTATGGGTCCAGTAAATTGAGGAAATAATCGGAGGTTGGGAAATATATTGTGAATTGGAAGTTTTGTGTTGGTGAAAGTAAACTTTAGCTGTTAAAGTAGCATTGATACACTAATGAAGGCAAATAATCAATCAGTGACTAAACTAATTGGAGAAGATAACTGGGAAATTTGGAAATTCCAGGTAAAGATAATTTTAAGATCAAACAAGGTTCTTGACTGTGTCATAGGAATTGAGGTCAAACCTGAAGAGTGTAATGATACTGATTTGGACCGCTCTCATATATTTAAAAAGTCATGGATGAGGGTATTTTTCTTCAATAAATTGTATGTAAATTATCCTTTTAAGACTTCATCCATGGAGAATCACATGCTTTTCAGAAATAAAGTCTGTTCACCGTAGGAATTGTTTTCTGAAAGGTCTTTTTCCCTACCTGAACTCTATTATATATTAGGATATTGGTAGGAAAAAAGACCTTTCAGAGAGTAATTCCTACCGTGAATGGAGTTTAATGTAGAAGGAATGCACCATTAAAACTTATGTTGGTTTTGACACTAGTCACGAGAGGTCCAAGGGACAAGGGGTATGTCATGTATAAGCTGTTTGTACGTATGAACACACAGAGTGCCGGCGACATAAACCTAGAGAACGTGTAATATCACGACAGTACTACTAACTTAAATACAAAGAATACACAGAAAATAATCTGTAGTTCAAGTAAAATTTTATAATTTTACATAATATCTTTGTACCGAAGATAAAATCACTTCAATAAATCATGTGCAACATTAACAGTTGTATTTATTCAAGTAAAATATCGTAATAATTGGCGCTCGATCACGGGGCTATAATAACCAATTATCTCACAATCAATTCAAGAAAGTTGTAATTGGCTCCCTATCGCGAGACAATCATATCTCAATAATTTCATAACATAATAAGAGGAAGGTGCAGATTTAGCTAAGTGGAATGAAAAGGATACTAAAGCGCAAGAAATTACTGTAGGTAGAATAGCTGAAGAACCTTTATCCCATTTACTAAGTTGTACTACTGCAAAGGAGATGTGAGACAAACTTGTGTCCATTTATGATCAAAAATCAGAGGTAGCACACAAAAATTTTAATGTCACTTCCTGAACCTTACCATCATTNAGTTGATTGCCCGTTTGTTGATAGAAGAGGAGCGTATCAGATCTTGTGACAAAGCAAGTGATATAAATGCCTTAATTGCCAAACTACACCTTGAAAGAAATAGAAAGTCTATTCAATGTGAAATTTGAAGCAAATTTGTTTCAAGGTAGGCCACTCAAGTAAAGACTGTTTTAAGATCAAAGTATGCCATTATTGTAAAAAACCAAGGTTTTCGGAAGGAAAACGAAAGCCAAGATAACGATCCTAGAATCAATGCACTCATAGCGTCTGCCTTTTTTAGGTACTACCAAGTCAGGAAAAACTGAATGGTTAATAGATGACGGAGCAAGTGAGCATATGTGTTGCATGTAGGAACTTTATGAAAATTTTGACATATTAACAGTTGAAAAACTGATTAAAATTGGAGTGGCTCAACCATTAAGGCCATATAAATAGAAATTATCCGTTTTGATGCCTTTGATGGAAATACCTGGTTGACTAGTGTAATGTATGATGTGTTATTTGTCCCAGAACTTGAAGTTAATATTTTTTCACTTAATTCAATCCTTGGTAGAGGTCATAATTTGATTGGTGATAAACAAACTGGGAAAAATGTGTGCAACCACCAGCAGACATGGAAAACTCTTTAAAATTAATTTTCAATTTGATGATTACATGTTGTATGTGAATTTTTCAGCAACCAAACGGGAGAGTTTAGTTGATTGGCATGAACAACTGGCTTACCAAGACTTTTGTCCAGTGAAAAAATTCCTCAAGTCACATTACTTGCCTGTCGAGAACCCCTTTTACAAATCATGTATATATGGTAAACAGCACCGTCTACTTTTTCCAGCAAGTACATCCAAAACGACAAAAGTCGAGGAATTGGTTCATATCGACCTTTGTGGACCGTTTGAAGAAACATCTATAGGAGGGTCTAGGTACATGATGTTGACCCGAGATGATTTTTCTTGCTACCAAATTGAATTTTTCTTAAAGGAGAAGTCCGAAGTGAAAGAAAAAATCATGACATATTTGAAGACTGCCAGGATAAATTTGGGAGGTGAGTTACAAACTATCAGGACTGATAATGGGCTCGAATTTGTGAACAAAGAAATGAAGATGCTACTTGAAGATCACGGATTCAGGCACCAAAGCACAGTATTGTATAGTCCTCGGCAGAATGGAAAGGCAGAACGAGACATGCGTACTGTAGTTGAATGTTGTGTAACCATATTAGCTGCAAATATATGGACAAAAAGTATTGGGCTGAAGCCATTAATGTAAGTGGTTTTGTTTTGAATCACACAACAAAGAGTTCGATGAAAGATAAAACACCCTATCAGGTTTGTTTCAACAAAGAAGTTGATATAACTTTCTTTAAAGTTTTTGGTTGCAAAGCTTTTGTGCAAATTGCAAAAGAATAAAGGAGGAAATTAGACTGGAAAAGTCAAAGTGGTGTCTTTGTTGGCTATGACGATAACACTAAGGGCTATAAAATTTACTACCCGCAAAATAACAAATTTGCTCTTGCACATGATGTGATATTCTTGAATGAAGATGGACCCAGTACTGATTTAGGGGGAGATTACAACTACCTGATAGCCTACAACAATTTAAGGTTTATGGTGAAGGTGAAATTGAAGATTCGAAAAATAAAAGAGTTGAAAATGGAAAGGATCAAATTGAGGCCAACAACCGAGAAAAATTATCAAGGAATTGAGAAAAGACTGGAAGAGATTGATCAAGATATAAGTGTAGAAGAAGTAGAAAATGAAAGGGGAGGTTTGAGTGACAGTGAAGAAGAGTCTGAACATGTTTAATATGAAACGAATGATGAAGGACAAAGTAGATATGCTCTCAGAAACTGAACTAAATTGAAACAACCAATTAAACTTGAAGATTATAAAACAAGTTTTCTATCTTGAAGAGCCACAAACTGAAGAGGCCATGAAGCATCCTGAATGGGAACAATGGAAACAGGCCATCGACCGAGAATTACAAGCTCTAAGTGAAAATGACGTCTGGATGGAAATGGATTGTCCAGAAAATTCCGAGGTTATTGGCTGTAGATGGATCTTTACCAGGAATAGCAGTGAGACAGGAAAGCCGGAAATATTTAAATCACGAGTGGTGGCAAAGGGCTTCCAGCAAACTGACAAATTTGATCTTTCAGATATATACGCACCAGTAGCCAAATTGCCAACACTTAGGGCTTTATTTGCGGTTGCTAATCATTTTGGGTTACCTATTTACCAAATGGATGTGAAAAGTGCTTTTCTTTATGGCGAAATAAAAGAAGAGTTTTTCATGCAAGTACCCAAAGGAATTGAGCAAAAGACAAACAAAGTTTGGAAATCGAATATATATATATATATATATATATGGCCTGAAAAAATCACTACGTATTGGAATGAAAAACTCAATTCATTGTTGGTACATAATAGGTTTAAAAGATCTCAAAATGACTTGTTTATACTACAGAAATGAAGGAGAAAACCAACTTTATGTTCTTGTTTTTGTAGATGATCTTTTGATAATTGGTTCAAGCCCTGAAGAAATTGTATCCATAAAGAAAGTTTTATGCGATAATTTCAAGATGAAAGATATGGGAACAGTTCAGGAGTATATTGGTATACACATTTATCAGACTTTGAACTCTGGAATTCTTGAAATTTCCCAGAAAAAATATTTTATAACAGTTTTGAAAACTTGGTATGGAAGAATGCAGACCAGTAAGTACACCACTGGACCCTGTCATTAAATTTGACAACTTTAAGCGAGACATTCCTGAGAGTCAAGAGGTGGAAACACACTTCCGCAGATTAATATTAATTGAATGTCTGATGTACGGAATGTTGGGATCACGGCCTGAATTGTGTGCATCAGTGGCATATCTCAGTCGTTATCAAAGATGTGCTAGCCAAGAATTATGGCAAGCATTAAAACGAGTGCTACGATACATTAAAGGAACTATTGGCTTGAAACTTATAGATGACCGAAATCAAATCTATACTGAAATAAAAGGCTTTGTAGATGCAGATTGGGGAGGAAACTTAGAAGACCAGAAGCCTACAACCAGCTACACCTTCAACGTTTTTGGATCTTGTGTTTCTTGGTGCTCAAAGAAACAATCAACAGTGGCATTATCTTCCATAGAATCGGAGTATGTTATCTTAAGTTTAGCAGCAAGTGAAGCTTGTTGGATTCGAAGTCTTCTTGGAGATATGCTAAAGAAAAATTTTGTCATCAAAATTTTTGAGGACAACCAATCTGCAATCCAGGTAGCCAAGAACCCCGAGCACCACAAGAGGCTCAAACACATAGATATACGGTACAATTTTTTTCATGACATAGTTTCTGAAGGAGTAATTGAGGTCTACTATGTGTCGACATAAGAACAACAGGTAGACATATTTACCAAGATGAATAGACCTAATTTGAGAAGTGCTGTCTCCTGCTGGGACTTAAGAGAAACTATGTCAAAATATACAAAAATTTCATTTAGGGGGAGTGTTGGGGAAATTCAATTTTAATGATTGGTCACATTTTGTTTATTCTTACTAAGAAAATTGTTTTCAGTTTTTGATTTGTGTGTGTGAAAAATAAAATATGTTTCTTTGTGTAATAATTACAACTCACTTTTGATTTAAATAATAAAGATGAAACTAACTAAACTACTCCAGTTAGTTACATGTCTTCAACAAAAACAAATTCCAATTCAAAATTTGAAAAAAATAGCTTTGAATCTCAATTATACTTAAGGATTTGAAGGTTTCATCCTTAGTATTTATTAATAATTGGGTATAAAAGGCACATCAATACAACGGTCATGGTGCAACCATGTATACATACACAACATCCATTTCAGCATCGTCATCATCATCGTCAGGAGTGAGCTGGAAATAAGGATTCGCAGAGGCTGGTCGGAACTTGTAGCCAGTCATTACAAAAAAGACGTAAGTGGCCATCTCGTGAAACATTTCATCAAGCCACTCATATTGAAATGGAACAGTTATCTACAGGAAGAGACGAATAATTAGCTACAATTATTTTAAGTGAGGAAAAAAAATAGTACAAGTTGTTAATTAAAGACTACAAAATATATCTAGTTCATTAAAGGTGCTGAATTTTTTAATATCACATTTCATATGGATTTTATAGTGAAAATAAGAACCCAGTAGACACAGAGATTCACACACCCCTACAATTTATAAAGCACGAGTTAAATAGTATGAGTAAAATAGAACTCTACCTTTAGTAAATAGACAATGATGCGTGTAAAATAGATGTAGCAAACAATCATGATGTAGAAATGTCGAAAGAGTTTTAGCTTGCGCAAATTTATGGCTGCTTTTCCATCGGTGTGTGAAGCTTCTTGTAAATGCCTGATGGACCAAACGACAGGGAATAGTATGGCTCCACAGCATAACAGGTCCACAAGGATAAATATGTCTCGCCAAGTGTGAAATTCAACAGCGCCTTCTTCAGACTCTTCTATTATTATCTTTGCGACATTTGCAAGCACCTATACAAGCACACAAAGTATTTCTACAGATCAAGGAATAATTGTCAGCTTATAAATAGAAAACTGTTAGAGCGAGTGAATGATTTAATGAGAAGAAGACAGCAGGGAGAGCTGTTCTATAGGTGCATAAGAGATTTGCTATGGAGAAGGGAAGTCCAGTTGAAGTGTAAGGAAGTGTTGTACAGGGCATACTATTTATGTACCCATTGTCACATATGCAGCAGAAACATGAATATTGAATGTAAGAGGGAATAGGAAAGTGAAGGCCATGGGAATGAAGTTTGTGAGGAGCATTTTAGTTGTCACGAGGAGAAACAAGACTAGGAATGAAGTTATCTGGGAAAGAGTGGGGGTAGAGGGAATGCATGAGATAGTAGAGGAAGCAAGACTGAGATGGTATTGGCATGTAATGAGGCTGGAAAAAGAGAGAATGCCAAAGAAAATTATGAAAGTGAAGCATCTAGGAAAAAGACAAGGGAGGTCAAGAAAGAGATGGGAGGAGCAGATAACAGAAAGTGTTTAAGTGAGAGGAGAAGAATGTAAGAATGGTGGAAGTATAGAGGAAGATGGAGGCATTTTATTAAAGCGACCTGGCCACAGGCTGGAAACAGTCAATGATGATGAAGATTATTGGCTTAGTATAGCTATATATAATATAAGCAAGTTATTACAACGTCTATGGAATTGTTTTGAAAACAAATCAAGTCAAACCTTAGTGATCCAATTTATCATATCAAGTCTTTGTAAAGTTATCTGATATATTTTATTGTATTTTTTGTTGTTGAGAAAATTGTATTTTTGTTCAAACAATACATTCTTTTTAGTAATAATAATAAAACTAAAAGTAGAGCAAATTGTTTTCACCTGTAAAGGTATGACTATCATAAATATTTTCTTATCCTTCTCTGAAAGAATGTGTTTAATGAATGTCCAGCCCGTGCCAACCAAAACAATAGTGATGAACAGTACAGCTCCTTTCATCCTAAACAAAACAAAACAGTAACAAAATTAAAATTCACCCTTTTTAAGATTAAATAGGCTAGTGTGAAAAAGTTCATGAATCTATAACATAATGAGTTAGATGAAATGTAGCGTATTCTTATGAATAGAAACCTGTCGATTATTGCTAAAGTCTGTTCACCGTAGGAATTGTTTTCTGAAAGGCCTTTTTCCCTACCAGAAAGCTATTATATAGTACAATATTGGTAGGAAAAAAGATCTTTCAGAGAGTAATTCCTACTGTGAATGGAATATACATTGGCTAGCAATTAATATCAACAAATTATCTTAGCAGTTTGTCTGGAAAAAATAAAACCTTAATTAAAATGCACACTGTCTAACCCATATACCCCCCAGATGGTAATTTATCAGTGTAGAAAGGGTAAACCCAAATTTTATCAATGATACATATTTTGCCGTAGGAGTGTGCAAAGCTTTGAAACTTCAACTTTGCTTGGAAAAATAAAAAATCCTGATTCCGACAATTATGAAGATTTGTTGATAAAAATATTGACAGTTAATATACTCCCTTTATGGTCAGCTATTTCCATTCCAAACTGTTCTATACATTATAAATTAATATTCAGATGGAAAAAATGAGAGGTAATTAAACTAAGTTGTAAAAGTAATTTGATTTATTAGATTAAAAAACAAAATATTTTCAAATAGATGTGGAATAAAATATTTCCTAAGTTATTTTAGTATATAAAATTATATAAAAAGCCACAATATTATATTTTTCAAGCATAAAACAACAAAGTAATATTTGTACTTTGATTTGGCTTCAAGAGTCTCGGATACATTCGATTCGAGTTGCGTCAAGAATCGAACCCGGGACCCATTAGTCAATAAGCAGACAGGCTAGTGGCTGAGCTAATGTGTTGGACAGTGTCCTAATAAAACTGGTTTTGAGGTATACTTACAGATGTGCCACGTAGTAAAGTATGGCCCAGGCAGCTACATGTTCCCCTTTGGTTTGGATAAAATGGTAATTTATACCATGGAACATAAGTGACAAAGACTTAAGGTAAACCAGAATACCCATGAGATAGTGGATTTTATAAACAGGATGTCTGCAAACAAACAAACAAACAAACAAAAAATTAACATTTAACAAAATTACTCTCGCTTATATGTCAATAACCATAGTGATCCACAAATGAAAAAAATAATTATTTGAAATTACTACAGTGTTAGTATTTTTTATAATAAAAATATAATAGTTTGCAATTTGAAAATAAGTAAATAATTTGTTTTTCGTGAATTAAAAAATTACTTTTAATATATTAAATACTATGGGTGTGCGAAGCAGGGATGTGGAGTCAAAGTCAGAGTTGAAAGCAGTTTTGGGTGGAGTCGGAATAGCAAAAAATGTACCAACTCTGGCTACATAATAAAACCTTATAGTATTATAACAATATAGGCTATAGTAAACATATCATTTTAGGAGCAATATTTTTAATTGAGAGTGACAAATTTATTCAAATTTAAACTCAGAGTACCAAAGAAGCTTCCCAAAAAGTCATCTATATCTGAGCATTTTAGTGCAGTAAATTTGTTATCGCTAATTAATGCACTTAAGCTATTTATGAAGGAGTCGGAGTCAGACAATAGAAAATAGAGATGTTGAAGTCTTAGTCGAAGCCCTGGTGCAAAGGATACTTGTTAAATGTGAAGCAAAGTTTGAAACATGCAAAGCCAAAGTCATTCATTCAGTCATTTGTTCCCATCAAATAAAAAACTTTTTTGTTTTTAAATGATTTATTAAGTGTATTCAGGCAAAGTAGGAGGTTTAGCAAAATAACAAAGTCCACTGTAAATATTTTATGCTGACACATTTGAATTTATCCATGCTTATGTTAAATATATCATTTAATTCCTACATGATGATAAAATACTGATTAGTAGCTGTTATTAAGGTTTTTAAATGTCATATTTGTATTATATTTGGAAGAAGGTATAGGAAAGGTGGATGGAAACATATATTCTATATATGTTCTATATATTCTATATATGTTTCTATTCACCTTTCCTATACCTTCTTTCAAATATAATACAATTACCTCATAAAGTGAAAAGAGGTTTTCCTTAGAGATATATTATAAATGTCATATTTAAAATATGATCATAATATATTGAAGTTTTCTTCTTCCTTACGAATGTTTCAAGGATGCAAAGGTTATTTAACCCTTTGAGTGCCAAGAGAAATGACCAAAAAATGTGCTAAAAGTGCCAAGCTATTTTCCTGAAAAATGCAGGAGTTTGTCTAAATTTTAATAACTCATTAGTCTTTGAACTTATTGCACTCAAATTTTTACATAAACTAGCTAACATTCTTGCCAATGCGATGATATAATTATACATATACTTTTTTAATTTTTAAATATAATAAAAAAATCACTAGCCAAGATATTAAAAAAATAATTTTTTATTGTTTTAATTAACATTAATTTTTAAGCATTGAAAATTTAAATAGCTTGAAATAGAATACATCACTGAAAAGAACATAAAAAACTGAGTAAATGACAAGATTTACAAAAAAAACTAACTTTAGATTTTACACTAAAATTTAGTTATGCATAGAAGCTGTTTCAGTGAGGATCAACTTTAGCAGGGTTATAGTAAAATAGTCTAAAATAAATAATTGGGTTGGAATCAGAAGGGGACTGTGAGGGGACTTCAAACCTGGTACTTTTGCATAGATATGAAGAGGTTGGGGTGGATTATCCTGATCTTCAAGATTTATTTCATCCCTTTAGGAATAACTAGTATTCATACTCGTGTTATCAATGACAGCTGTCACTCCTACTTGTTCCGATTTTTCACTTTAACTATAATAAAATTCCTGTTCAGTTTCATTATTTACAAATTCAGAATCACTGCTTTCAGAATCACAAACAAATTGATCACTCTGGGTTGAGCTGTCAATAAATATTGCAAATATTTCTGTGTCTTGAATCACAGCTTTCCTCTTAGTAGCCATGTTTACAAACAAGGCCAACGATAAAACTCATAAAGTAAAAAGTTATAAAATAATTTTCAGGTTCGATATATCGCAAAGACAAATAAAAGTAGCTTGAACATATGAGAATGCAGTGGAAATAAAATCTACCCTATCTGTTGACTTAATACTGAACTAAGAGCTCGAAAACATGGGATCGCTGTGAGCGATGCTGGCAAGTTTAGCAGATATTTCGTGCATCGCTCTGAGCGACGTTGGCACTCAAAGGGTTAAGGTGGCAAATAAAAGGATATATGAGCTTCAATTAGGACATTTTGAAGCTTTGCACACCCACATTAAATAATATAAACTTTTAAATGAGTTTGCGATAGTTAGTAACCAAGTATTTACATGGTGCAGACCTAGACACTAACCATTATCAAAGAAACAAGTTTTAGCAGTATTTTAAAAGCTTGAAATTTTGAAGCTCATAAATTTAATTTTAGCCAGTGTATCTATCTATTAAAAACTTCTAAAAACTATAGGGTCAAAAATTCGAGTTCTCACAGATCCCTATTAAATAAGGAATTTTAATCTCGTATGAACGATCCTAAGAATCACTTCATATTTCTATCATGAAGAAACCTATAAACAAAACTTTTTTTTAAGTCCTGTCTTGCTTAAAGGTTTGTCGGATTTATAGCTAATATCTTCAAATTTCTACAATCAACTTGAAACAAAATTTTAACTACAGTACTTTTTATATTTTGAAGGTTTTTAACAGTGGTGTATTCTGAGAAAAATTAATAGGTATTGAAACAATTCGGTCGCGCGTTGGGCGCCAATTAAAACGTCACAGTTTTAATGAGATATAATTGTCCCGCGATTGGGAGCCAATTACAACGTTTTTGAATTGATTGTGAGATAATTGGTATTTATAGCCCTGTGATCGAGTGCCAATTATGATGATACGGAATTATTATTATGCCCCACGTTTGCTTGGGGCAGCGATTAAAGTTATATTGTTTAACCAACTGATAATTGCCCCGTGATCGAGCACTAATTAAAGCGGTACAGAATGTTTGTGAAATAATTTAATTAAATAAATAAAACCTTTAATATTGCACACGATTTATTTAGATCATGACACTGGTTTATTACAACGTTCTGTAGATTTATATTACCGGCATTGTGTAGATTTATGTGACTACTCTATATATTCATACGCACAAGCAGCTTATATATGACCTACCCCTTGCCCCTTGGACCTACTTGTGACCAGTGTCAAGACCAACAAATCGAAAGCGTCCTGGCAACAGGTGTCATGAAGGCTAGCTTCCTATTGGGTATAGGGAACTAACGTCTCTTGCTTGTTTGGTAAATACTACGGAGTTAAATTTTGAAATTAAAAAAAAGTTTTAATTGTGCAATCCTTCTACATTATTTCTGAAAAGCGCGTGATTTTCCATGGATAAAGTCTTAAAAGGATAATTTACATACAGTTTTTAAAGAAAAATGCACTTCATCCATGACTTTTTAAATATATGAGAGGGGACCAAATCAGTATCATTACAGTATGCTGTACTCTAAAAGTTGCAGGACAGATTTGGAGGCCGAAGACCCTCAACCACTGTTGTCAAAGAATGTCAAGGGATTATTTCAAGGGATGTATTTAAAGATGTGTGCCTGTAAAACAGTGGTTCTTGAACATTTATTATTTCCCATTAACCATATGCTATCTTAGGAAATTTTGAGGCCCCCCCAGTATTCCCCTATTCTCTTTTCTTTTATTTATCCATAACGATAATTACCATCCACTCAAAATGTAATAAAAGTAACTCCATGGTGTCAGCCCGTATTCAGGCTATACCTACTGAGTGGCTACCAAACTGTTTGGTGAATTAGTGCCAACTCTTGCGGATAGAGGGTATCATGTGGTCAGCACAACGACTTCAGCCATTAAACTCGGCTTTCTATACCGGAGCCACTACTACTTTATTCGAGTAGCTCCTTATTTATCCAATCCACCCTAGGCTAAATCTAACCCGTTACAAACCCACTGCTTCCCAAATAAACCGGAAAAATTTCTCAGAACATATGGACGCGCCGGGAATCAAAACCAGGACCTTTGAGTCCGTAGTCAGAACCTCTGACCACTAGAACACAAAGGCAGTCCTCAAATTGTAATTATATCTACATGGTTAGAAATTTAAATAAATATTATTGTCGGGGCTATAAGTGGTATGGGTACATTTCTGAATGCATAAGAAAGACAGATCATATTTAATTAACCTAGTGTAATTAAAGCACACAGCAATATTCAAAGTAATATATCATAATAAGAGAAAAATGAAGTGGTACCAAGCGTCCATCAGATCTTCGTGAGACAGTATCAGGTGGATTGTACAACTCACGTTGTAATTAAAACTATTTCTTAAAGCCTAACTTATCTCACACAATGCTGCTTAGGAACAAACCAGTCTCCCAACTTGATAATTTATGCTACAGAAGCTATTGATGTGTAAACTCTGACTAACATAGGGGAAATTATCTCGTACTATTAATACTCTATCGCTATATCATTGGTTTATTGCTAAGATATTTACACATATCTTTTGCTGTAAGTAGTGGTGCATTCAAGGGGGAGAGGGGCAAACAGGGTATTTGACCCCCCCTCTTTCCCCAACACCACAAATAATGTTAATATAAATTTAAATTATATGAAGTATAACTAAAATATTTAGCATTGAAGATGCGTCGAATGTATAGGCTACATTTTAAGACCAGGCTTCAGACTTAAGCCTAATATTCAAAATGTTTAACCTTATACACAAAATTAACAATTGAAAACAACATAAAAATAATAGATTCGATACCATTTTCATTATTTAAATCTCTTAGTTACTATAAAGCTACTCCAAATAATTTATAAAAGATTTAATATTCATAAATATTCTCGGCCTTCAGGGCTTAGGAAGCTGTGCAGCCCCAACCCCGCTCTCTCCATCAAAATGTCATTCTTGCTACAGCCTTGATTGAATGCCTTCCCCAAAGTAAATGGCTGGGTGCACCACTGATTAAGTAAATTATATGAAAATATATTTTATTTTACCTTTTACTTCTAAATCATCTTGAAATGGTGAAATTACAACTCCTGACTTTTGGGATTCTTTGATGTATAATTATATAAAATTACAATGACTAATAAGTCGTTAATGTAAAATAAAAACTAAAAAAACACTATTAAAACTCCACGAATCCTTTCTACTAAAGAAAAACAAGAATTACCGTCGTGGCAACTACGGTTAAAGTAGACTTGTCACCCCCCTTTCCACCTCTTCCCCTCTACCAGAGCTGAAATGCCTAAATTTGAAAGAGTGGTTAAATGTGTTTGCCAAATACATGATAATTCATGTGACTAGAATGCCTAAACATAACTCAATGTATTTAATTAGTGTATAATTTAAAACTTGTTATGTATACTATTATTTTACAATTAATTTTATATATATTTTATGTAATCTTACTTAAACTATAATAAATTTGCTTAATAAATAAACATTGTAATCTTGAATATTTTTTCAATAGTTGGCACAATGCTTAGCTTACTTCACATGAACAGAGGTGTAAAAACCCGAACTCATTGGCCAAATACTTGTGGGCAAGCGGAAAGGAATGTGTTGCAACCCCCTAGATATTGGGCAAGGTCATTAGAGCCTCCTTAGCTTGCCTTGAGGTTTTCAAGCAGCAGGCCCTGGGTTTCCTATTTTGTTAAGTAGAACATTTTGGAAGAAGAATTACTTAAAACACAGTATTCTTGGAATATGAACCAATATTAGTTTTAAAATGAATAAGTAATTACATGTATATTTATTAACAACTCAAACATTAGTATTTACACAGTTTGCACAGACACCATTGAATTAAACCAAAAACTAGTCCATATCACTATGGGTATGCGGCACAGGACTAGCATACCCGGAGAATACACCACTGGTTTATAATAACATCATCCCATTTGACTATATTATCTTGTCAATGTAGCTTATTTACTTGAATTGCCATCAATTTTTATGGCATTTTATTTTAGGGATTCATTTAATTCGCTACATCAATAAAATTGTTTTTGTATTTTTACTTATTATAATCATCCAAAACTTTAGCTCAGTCGATAGTGTGTGTATCTATTGAGCTAAGGGTCCCGGGTTCAAATCCCGGCATGGCCTAAAAAATTATCATTGGTGATATGTGGGTTTTCCCTTTCACAGTGATGAACTAATGGCTGGAGACTGGATGTTGTGCCTGTCCTAGTCTTAAGTTTGATTATAAGACAAATGACGGTATGACAGGCCAGTATTGGAAAATACATGGCTTATATAAAAAATCAACCCAGGCCATGAGCTTGAAACAGTAATGACTGTAAAGTAAATGTTATAATCATTCAAAGTATTTCACTCATACATTTTAATCAATATATTTCTGTTTTAATTTCACATATATTCATTCATGATTTATTAAATGTTATATTGTTAATAATCCTATTTTTTGGGTAATCTTATAACTATTAAATCGAGCACATAATAAGCTTATCCCAAACATGTTTCTACTGTAACCATTTAAATTATTTCATGTTATTTATTGTATACTTTTCCAGGCAAGTTTTGTCATTATATAATATTCCAATTTTATCTAAAGGAATTGATTCTTTATATTGATCATCTGATATCCATTAAATCTAACAACTATCTATCCAAATATCATCTATTATTAACGCTTCTTAATTTATTTCATATTTTAGAATGTTTTTTGAATGTTGATATATATA
>CABFWB010001963.1:22643-45436 GCA_902151455.1 Timema bartmani
TATATATATATATATATATATATATATTTGTTAAAGCCACCCTCACTCCTAAAAATCCATATCCAGTACACTGAATTGCATCATAACCAACAACTTACTTGCTCTTGCGTAGAATAAAAACCCAGAAGCAGCCCGACAGAAAGAAAAGCAAGGTCATCATGAAGTAGAGGGCTGGCAGAGGGATCTCGCCTGCTGACAAGTAGTTCCCGCTGTTGTTTTCCTTGATCTCCATCTGGATCAGAGAGCATCGTTACACTCAGCTTACATTCCCTGCAAATGTATGGGTGACTCTCAAACTATAGTCTGATTTTGGTTGGAAGAACAGTAGAGAAAATTCAAACACATTTATTTGCGGCCAGAATTGATGACATTTTACTATATTATTTGTGGTATTCTATGGGTACTTATAATATATATAAAAAATGACAGCTGCAGATAACATGACTTAATGTATGAATATATTAAAATTGATTTAGTAACTTTAGTAACTAACTTCTACTGTTCTTCCTACCTAAATCCTACTATATCTAGTTTGTCAGCAGGAAAATAATTGCAGGCAGTTCAGAAAGTACACATTAAATACCCCATCCTCATTATAAACTGTTTCCAGCCTGTGGCCAGGTCAGTTTAGTACAATGCCTCCATCTTGCTCTATCCTTCCACCACTCTTACATCTTTAATTGTTTTATTATTTTACTCTCACTTGCACCCTTTCTGTTATCTATGCCTCACATCTATTTCTCAGTCTCCCTTGCAGTCTTTTTACTACATACTTCATTTCTATCATTTTCTTTGGCATCCTCTCCTTCTCCAGCCTCGTCACATGCCCATACTATCTAAGGCTTGCTTTCTCTACTATTTTATGTATTTCCTCTAACTCCGCTCTTTCCCAGATAGCTTCATTTCTAATCTTGTTTCTCCTCATGAGAGAAAGTCAACAGCAAACATCAGGACTCATTATTTCCTCCCGGAGTTTTCCTTCCACTTTATTCTTGACCATTTCCATTATCATTACAAATAGTAATGGTGAGTGGGCACTCCCATGCTTCACTTAATTTTTTATTTGGAACCTTAAATACCCAATAATTAAAAAAAGTTATGAAACTAAACAACTTATCAAAAGAGATAAAGATACTATAATAACACCATCTAATGGATTGTGAAGCTGTATTCAACCCATGAATGGAACCATCTAGCTTCCGCACACATAAGTCAGAGACTTTACACTACAGCTTCACCCGAGCAGCGGAACTTCTGGCGACCATGAAGGGAACCATCTAGCTTCCGCGCACATAAGTCAGAGACTTTACACTACAGCTTCACCCGAGCAGCGGAACTTCTGGCGACCATGAAGGGAACCATCTAGCTTCCGCGCACATAAGTCAAAGACTTTACACTACAGCTTCACCCGAGCAGCGGAACTTCTGGCGACCATGAAGGGAACAAGCAGGTTATCACATGTCAAGTCAACAAGGTCCTCAACCGCACATTTTATTTTTATTTTTTAAATTTGGCATAATGAAAGAACCATTTGAGATGTATGGCTATGTAAAATTACATGTCCATATTTTTTTTATTTATGAAGTTATGGAGGTGCAAAATTTGCGATTTCGACCAATTTTGTCACCATCTTGTTAACTTTAACATTGCATATTTCAATAACCTGGGCACCTATAGAAGTGATTAAAGTGTTTTTGGAAAGGTCTTGAATATCTCTTTATTATGAGATGTTACTTGACTATATTAAGTGAAGAACAAAAAAAACACATTATTATCAACATTTTGTCTGTTATTTTCTCAACAACAAAAATTCCTTTCAAAAAAATATATGTTGTATGTATACCATTACTTATTAACTATTCAAAATTTGAAAATGGGGTGCAAATGGGTTCAGGAGTTATGTTAGATTCAGTAAAACAGGAATTTCCATTTACATTAATTTCCTTATGTCACACAAGTATTTCTCCATTGTTCCTTGAAGTTAATTGAATAGAAAGCTAAAATGTTATTTAAATGTAATATTAATTAGATCTACAAATATATTACCAGTACTAAGAATAATAAACATACCTGACATATTTACACTTTTAAACACATAAGCATATTAGTTATTCCTTTTATATGTATCCAGTTGGACTGTGAACAGCTGAAACTTCCTGTTTTGTCAAAACATATGTTCTACCAGTTGCGGTCAGGGAGTCAACTTTTGTAAGAAATTGATGACACATGCACTACTAAAATGTCAGGAACTTGTGGGTAAATAAATGATAGAGCTTGTCCATGTGGATGCATAAAACTGATTTGAGTTCATCAGTGTTTTCATTAACACATCTCGACCACCAGTGTCCATCATATGCGCAAGTAAAAAATCCACATATTTCATCCATTTCTAGCTGTCCTTTGACTTGCGTGATACTTTCAAGTTTTGACTCCTTTGCTGAAGAATAAACCTTTGTTATACAGTTTCCCTGATTGCAATTGAATGACACAGTGAGGATTATGTGTTCCAGGAATGTATCTAGAGTATGCAAATCTCTACTGCAAAAATATATGTACATTTTCATATTCTTCTAGTGTCACAAACATGAATGTTATTTCTTCTATATTGTGACTTGCCCATTCATATAACTGTCTTGGTGTCATTATTTGCTCTGCATAGGGCTTCTGTAAACTGGCTCTAGCAACAAGACGCTTTACAGTTCCCCCTACACCATCACAAGCATTTTTACCGTGTCATATATCTCTGGTGTTTCTTTCATTATGCCAAATTTAAAAAAATAAATAAAAAAATGTAAGGTTAAAAGTGCCTCTACATTGTTTGATTTTATATGGAAAGCCCCCCGAACCTCGGTAGCTGTACCCTCCTAGCAGAGCCACACGTGCAAGCACACACAACAAGGATTTTGAAACAACCCCTGCTAATCTGTGAACTTATGATCACTGGGTAGTTTGGCAAAAAAAACCTCGCCATTTTCTGGCCCTTGGCGCAAGGAGTTGGCCCAGCATTGACCCTAAGTTGTCCTGTAAGGACCCCATGGCAGTGTCCTTACAAGCTATCCTCAAATGAAACCTGGTATGCTCTACCAGCAGCTTCATGTACAGCTGGCGAGGAACCCCTTTTCCCTACCCCTATACAGATGGCGCTACAAGGATTCAGCCGCCCAACTTTCCTGACCAGACAGTCAGGTACCACTGCCCAGCTGAGCAAGGAAGGACAGTGTCTAAGGGTCATCAACATGGAAGCACTCTGTAGTGGTTTTGGGCAAGTAGATTTGAGGCAGGCAAATCATTCTTTCCTACACTCTCCCATCGGGAAAGCATCCAGGTTGATCCATAATGCCTCGAGAGAATGGACTATGTTAATAAACCCTGAACAACGCACAACAATGAACCCGGCATTACCCCATATCGAGACCGTTGCAATTTGCAAAAGAGCTGCAGCAGTATTTTGGAAAAAATGTAGTTTCATCACTTAGGATAGAATCCTAGGTGCAAGCTCCGTCAATTTCTTATATGATTTATTAAGCATATCATTTACAAATTTCGTTTATTTAAATATATCTGATACTGTTTAAATAATTTTTCAGTTATTAACATCAGCAAAAAAAATAAATAATGAAAAAGACAACTTTACCAGCTGTAAGTGTAATACTTACCATAAAATCCAAATAAACAGGTCTATCATCTTTGTAATTTGGGCAGCTATGAAAATACAGGTTGTATAGACCCTCCTCTGTTTCACTATCAACTCGCATCGCAAACTACACAAAACAAACAGCACAATAAGACTCTTTAAAATCCTGGATAGTCTAGACCTTATTTGCCAACTATAAGAAACCTTTATACAACATAAAAAATTGTTTTTAGCTCAGTCAACATTGACAAAGTTCACTGTATTTAGCCTTCAGATATCAAACTTAATAACAAAACAGTATTTTACATACTATGGTAGAGGTACCCCTAGGGGTATCTTATTCAAACACTATTCAACTTCACAGTTTTTCCAACTGGCACAGATATTTTTGGAAATAATTAACTGCTTAAGTCTAGAACTTACCTTACTAAAAAACGTTAATATCTAGTATGTTTAGTGTGTTAAACTTACACTTATGTGCTTCGGTGGCCAAATGGTCTAAGGCACTACCCTCACAATAGCCTACACTGCCGAAGACGAGATTGGGGTTTGATTCCGTTCGGGTGTACTGAGGGTGGTTTTTCCCTAAATGGTTTTCCACTCTCCCTCCACAGAAGTGTGGGTACACTTACTCTAAATTCAACCTTCCTCATCCCTAACACATTATTGTAACTAGTACATAGGCGTACAACTCGAAAGGGTAGTAAGACACGGTGATTAAATAAATAATAATTAAACTCACACTCGTGTTGTAGTAATTCCCAGTCGGGGTAACCATCTTGGTGACCGGAAGCTGAAGTTGAAAGCATGGGCCCCCATTAAGAGTACTTCCTGCATTTTGGTCTGGTTGGCTATTATTTCCCCCACCTCACAGAAATTAAACACAATATAGAATTAATTTATAGGAAGTGAATAATTATAATTGTCATGGTGAGGGTAGTAAAAAAAAAGTTTATATTCAAGAAATACCAAAATTACTTTTAAGTTTTAACAAACTAAATCAGCATACGAGGTTTAGCTATTAAATAACCGGACTGATGCTCTAAAAAATTGAATTTACAAAATTACTCAATGGACATGTTATCACTTTCAGTGTAGTCCCCTCCCCGATCCCTACACCTCACCATACAAATCTTCCACTGTTGGAAGCAATGTTTCAGGTTCTTTTCTGAGAGGCTGTTCATGAGCTTTGTCGCTTTTTCCTTCACAGCATCAACAGACTCGAAACGGGTTCCTTTTAGTGCATAGGGAACAGAAAAAAGTCACACGAGGCTAGATCAGGTGAGTAAGGTGGATGTTTCAACACGGGAATCTTGTGCTTCGCCAAAAACCTCTGGATAGACAGTGCTTTATGTGCTAGTGCGTTGTCCTGATGAAGAATCCACAATCCGTTCTTCCACATTTTAGGTCGTCTTCTTCTTATGCGTTCACCAAGGGTTGTCAACACCACCTTATATTAAACCTGGTTAACAGTGTGACCTTCAGGTACCCAATCAATGTGAACAATCCCTCGGATATAAAAAAAAACTATCATCATTGCTGTGAATTTGGACTTGCTCATCGGTGCTTTCTTTTGTCTCGGTGAACTGGGACTCTTCTAATGCATGGATTGACGCTTAGTTTCAGGGTTGAACTGAAAAAAACAATGATTTGTCACAAGTTATCACATTTTATAAAAATTTTGGATAATTTTTGATGTTATGAAGGATGTCAGCACAAATGTTCATTTGAGTTTCCTTTTGGTCAGGAGTGAGTAGTTTTGGCACCATTTTAGAGCAAAATTTGTAAATTTGTAAATGTGTAAATTTTCATGTAAAATTTGTAGAACAGTTTCTATATCGATATTAGTTAAGTCAGCAATTGTTCAAATGCTCAGGCGTCAATTTTTTCGAACAATTAACATCTGTTTTGATGTCCGAGGACGGCTGGGGCGCGGATTGTCTTCGATCTCTTTCCTCCCCTTCTTAACATTTTTAAACCAATTGGACATTTGAGTACGAGATGAACACCGATCACCATAAACTTCCTTTAAAAAATGTTTCTCTATCGGACTTCCCAATTTTTACAAGAAACTTCACATTGACACGCTGCTCACCTTTTACACTCAACATAATTCCGACGGAGCTCAGGTACACAGTCCACTTCGAACAAAGGCTACGGCTGAACTGTCGGTCACACGACCTTGAAATTTGAAAGGTAGAGGGAGAAAAGAACATAGGTCAATATCTGACCCTGCTGGTTGTTGCCGAGACATCAGGTAAGTGACAAAAAAAATTAGTTCGGTTATTTAGTAGCCACACCTTGCATATCACACAAATTTAGTTTTGGGTGTTCAAGTGAGTTTTGATTTGATATTTTTGCTGGGTTAACATTTTTCCTGGGTGAATTTACAAACTTTTGTACAAAGAGAAACATAGAAAATCTTCTTTAATATCTTCATTGCAATATTAAAAATTTTAATTTAATTTAATTTTAGCACCGCTTAAGTACTAATTACACTAATGTATTAGGAATTGGGAAGGTTGAATTTAGAGGAAGTGAACCCGCATTTGCGTGGAGGGAGGGTGGAAAACCATTTAGGAAAAAACACTCCCAGTTCACCCGACCGATATTCGAACCTCGATCTCCCCGTCCTCTGTGGTCTGGCTCAACACGACTGGCGCGTTAGCCAACTACACCACTGAGGCGGGTTAATAATATTAAAAATACTACTATATTTAGTGAAGTTATAATTAATTATTGGTAAAATTTCAATAGACATGGGTATGTTAAAAATTGTTTTATCATAATGAAAATATTAAGCCATATCTCCAATAAAATTTATTTTAAAACAAAAGTTTGTTAATGAACAGGGTACAACAATAATGTGTTGTTTTTTTAAAATTCAAAACTCACTTGTACACCTCTAAAACGTATGGCAGGGAATTAATATTGTGTACTTCAAAATTACTTTTGTCATTTGTGTTTGACGAGGTGCGCTTACGTCTCTGGTGAAAGAGTGAAGTGTCGCTAAGGTGTGAAACCAAGTAATCTCGCTTAGCTCGCTGAGCTGGTATGAACATGGCATTTTTATAGATATAGATGGTCCTCAAATGTTTGCTGCAGTTGACACGCAACCTGGACCAAAACATACAAACAATATTATATAGCACAATGTAAATAAATTGCATCAATGATCTTACATGTTATAGAAATATTAGATAATCAATAAGACCAGAACAGTATAACTCTCTCATATCCTTTCTACCAGCACACTTATCAGTTATAACTAGACTGTGGATTTTGCATATTTGCATATTTTCCCCCTTAGTTGATATTGATATGTCAGCTTTATATACATTTATTTTATGCAATATCCAAAAAACCTAGCCAGTTTTATGATCAATATTTCTGCATATTTCAGATATGAATGCATAAATGCAGTAGTTAGATTATTTATGAGAACATTCCCAATATTGTCAAGAAATATTTAGAGCCCTTAGCAGATGTTTCTAATTAATGTAGGCTATTTATTTATTTATATTTATTTGGGAGAGATGACTGATTTTTACCACTATTCTTGGTGATGGAATTTAAGAGCGACTCTAAAGACATGAAGGAAAGAAAGAATTGTTGTGATTTGGTGGCTAAATATTTTGAGTTTGTTGAAACCTGTAGATGCAGCTAGCATCAAATCTGCAATCAACGATTGTGAGAGGAATGAGTTGCAGAGTGGTCTCGTATTCATACAGGTAAACTATTGAATTTTTCCTGACACCATCACCAAGCTTGAAACGCGAGGTTTACAACTATCGGAATATTTGGAGCTGTTCTATAAATAATCAGATAGTACTATGCTGGTTACAGCTGGGAGAGCTCAGGGAGAGTAATTTCAAAACATAATGAAAAGGTTTCAGTGTTTTGGAAAGAGTCGGCCAGCTTTAAGTATTGTCACATTAGATGTAGATGTAGAGAGGAGCTTTTCAATAAACAAGAACATTTTAAGCAATAACCAGCAGTGATTCACCATTGACTTGAGAAATATCTACTAAAGTCCATTTTTTTAGCATCATGCCTTACTACCCGTTGGGGTTGTACTAATTACTTTAATGTGTTAGGGATGAGGAAGGTTGAATTTAGAGGAAGTGTACCATATTTGTTTAGAGGAAGAATGCAAAATTATTTAGTAAAAAACACCCTCAGTACACCCGAGAGGGATTTTAACACCAATCTCTCTGTAATCGGCAATCCCAATTGCGGAGCACTTTTCAGGAGAGAAATTCGTCATGGAGCACTATCATTGCCCTGATGCCAAAGTCACATATGTGTATTTTTTGCTGTTTTTACCTAACTACATTTTTAAGGTTATTAGGTAGTTTCGATATTTTACCGTTTGGCAAAAGCACAAATTATTTTTCTAAATAGCTTAAATTTGAATCCAAGCTTAATTTTTCCCATTGGAACTAATTAAAATTGGGAAACTAAATATCATTTTCTTAAAACATCAATTTTGTACATACGTGTCTTTGGTATAAGGGTGACCATATTTTCACATAGCACCTATATAGTTACTAAACCGAATGACAGCAGCATTCACAGTTGAAACAAATTTTTAAGCATTTGGGCATGTTAAACATCAAGTTTTATTTCATTCAAAATGTTATTAAGCTACACAAATGAAAAAACCCACAAAAAAAAACATAAAGTAACGCAAAAAATTTGAGAACAAATTCAAAGCCGGTAATGTCCATCCACAATATGTTACCCACATAGATATGGTATTTAAATCTATTTTTACAGACGTAAAAAAAAGTCACTTGGCATAAAAAGAATGTTAAAGTATAGACAGCAAACTTAGATTTTAACGAGAGGGATGGGACTGTTTTGATTTTGACAATGTGGCTATATCTGGTTAAATTTGGGACGGCTTCAACCGAATATCTAGCTCTGTATTTTGTTTTAGTAGCCGCAGAGGATCCTGATTTACTTAAGTTAAGTTGTTGCAAAGGGCAGAACGACGATTTTCACTTTATCTGACAAAGCTTCAAATTTGTCTCTTAGCTGACACTAAAATTCTTTGTTGCAAAATTATATTTTATCGCAGAATTTGGTGTCAAATTAATAAAGCACTCATACTGCTGCGATGTCAGACACATCAGAGCATGGGTTTACAAACCAAAAGTTTTATTTAATTTCTTCTTGGAGTTCTTTCGGAAAATAACAGTTGAAACTATCAAGCAAACTTAGCAGGTGAACATGAAATGTATTTAAGATATCTCCAAGTATGTCAGAGTATAGATAGTTCTCTAAATTCTTTTACCATTAGCAAGCTGTCTAGATCTCAATTTTTCAGTGATTCCGTCCAATACTTGATTTTATTTTAAACACTTGTACTTTATCACCGGCCACTGGAGGTATTGTCACTGAGAATTTGAGATTTTTTCTTTTAAGAATCTTGATTTCAGCCAGAGATCTATTGAAAGGAAATTGATGATATTTTCTGAATCCCTATGTAGGTGTTACAAAAAATCTGTTTTGTTCTCAACAGAGAAGATCCGAACCGAAAAGTTATATTGACGTAATTGTTTGGAAAAAAAACCACTCAACTTGAAAAGCACATACCACAAGCATAAATAAATAACCCTACAATGCGACTTGATTAGTTTCGACTTTCGACTGAATATTGATTGAAGTGCAACTGACTGGAGGTGCGAAGAAATACGAGATTTTAATATGAAATCAAAACTTCCCAGAAAATTCTGGAAATGTGTTGAAGCTAACAATCGTATCTGTAAGTACGGTGAAGTTCTCAAAGAGACGGGGTTAGCTGGCACCGTCGAGTCTCTGTGTCTGGTTTCGCCGCATGCAGTCTGTGTGTTTCACCGACGTTCTCTATGTTTTGCATGGTTCCAAGAAGGTTCGAGCAGGCAAAGCTGACTGAGGTGACGCATGACATGCACTTCACCTTGATAAAACTTTCTACCTACTTTGCTTCACAACAGACTGCAAAAGCTAAATAATCTCTACCCAATATTTACCTATGCATAGTTCATGGCCACACAAATTCACAGTTTTGAGATCTTGTCACATTTGTTTTAGTTATTTTCCTTTCAGATCTCTTCGCGAAGCACTTGGAGATGGTCTGCGGAACACACTTTGGGAACCGTTGCCTTAGACCATTCAGCAACCAATTCAGCTAAGTCCAGTTTTTATAGGAAAAACCTTAGAAAATTTACTAGAGCTACCTATGTTCATGTATTTTTTTGGCAGTCTTAGGATTTACGGCCGTCATTTTTGACACCTACAAATTAGAATACCAGACACAAAATAATAAAATTTTACTAACTTAAGCCACAAAAAAAATGTGTATTTTCTAAAAGGCCTTTCATATGAAAATTTGACTATGAGATATAGCACTACAGTTTAGTTTTTCTTGCCATCTATCTAGTGCATTCCTAACAAGAAAATTTCCAATCAAGAACAACAATGAACTCAGAGAAGTTGCCTGTAGCAGTGAAAACTTGTCTTTAAAAATATGTAGGCCAAGTGTGCTGGCCATCCCTCCTGATCTAAACCAAATTTTTCAATAAAATATTTACACAACAGTTTCATAAGTAATGAGAGAGAGAATCGATGTCTAAACACAACTATCCAAGCTCACATTTATTTAACACATTAATTTGTTTTTATTTATTTGACATAAGTCCAAACATTTGAATTGACAAGAAGCTTCTTACAGTTTATTCTTGAGGTCTAAAGTGAAATATATTACAGCGCTGCTAGCCTCCTGGTTAGGTTCTCTATTAACCTCCTGCAAGAGGCAGCCATCTTGATGGCTATCCAAATAAGGTGTCATGGCATCACTAAGTGTGCGGTCCAAGCTGAATCCAAACTGAAATATACAAGCATAGGGTAAATAGCTTACCGATAACTCATACATTTAGGTAATGAAATGAGACACATTATTACTAAGGATGTCTTTTTTAACTGCTTAGTAAAACATCTTAAGTTTTTTTTAATTACTACAATAATGGATATGCTTAAGAATGATATATATTACGGTGAAATTTCCTTTGATGGACACCTGTGTATAGCGGATTCTTCTTTATAGCGGACAATTTTAATTTCCCTGGCAAAATAACATGGGCTTTTATAGTGAAACAACCTCCCAATAACAAACTCTCTCAATAACAGACATGGACATTGCTAGAGACACATATGTATAATGTGCATAACAATCTGCAAACAGCAGACAAAAATTGAAAACACCAGTCCATATAATTTACTAGCAGAAGTACCCAGCACTACCCCTGACAACTTAGTACTTAATTGTCAACATATATTATGTATTAATAAATTGTTATCATTCTGTTACTAATCTTATTATTTTTATTGAGTAGTAGACCTATAAATTCTATTTCTAGTTTTACTTATAGACTTACATCTTTTTGAAACTAGAAATATATTTTTAATTTAAAAAAGATATTTTCACTCTACAGAAAGAAATTTATCCAACTAATACATGTATATAAACAAATTATACAACAAAACAGTTTGGGTCTTTTTATTCAATATAAAACGTTATTTTAACTGAAGTGTGTGATAAAGGGCAAGTCGTATGTGCCCCTTAGTAAAGTGGGTAAGGGGTAGAATTGTACCCTTAAAGAGAATTCAGACACCATCAAATATAACTTCTGCGCTTTAAGTCAACTCCATTGCAACTTTCAAGTGCACTTGGCTTCCAAGGGCCAAAACAATCCAATAAGTGTGCTAAAAATTGGTTCTGTTAATTTAAATTTAATTGCCAGGGTAATCAAAGCAGCCTTTCTAGGCCCAAGTTCCTGAAGTAGAAAAAACTGTAATATTATAGGTGGATTATCAACTACCTAAATTGAATGTATGATGTAAAAAACAGATCATTAAACTTATGAGAAATTGTAGGATTAAAAAGGATCTCACTTGAATAATAGTTCTACATACCATTACAAAATAATAATAAATAATAATAAATAATAATAAATAATAGATAATAGATAATAAATAATAGATGATGATGATGATGATGATGATGATAATAATAATATTAATAATTTCAATTTCAATTTCCTTTATTATAGTGCCGACCAACAGTCGTAAGACCTATAACAGGCCAGCACTGAAAAGCACACAACTACATACCCTACAATACATACATTTACATGAGAAAACATGATAGACAAAAAATGGCCAAATAATGCCATATACCGATAAACAACCACGAGACAAAAAAGTAGTTAATAATGATAAGAATAAAAAGTAACATTAAAAATAAATAACCAAATAGTGGTTAAAAGCAGTAACATTATGCAAAAAATAGATCAGAATATTGTAAACTTAAACAATGTAAACTTAAATAGTATTAAATAATATAGGCAGAACCTCTACAAGATAAATTATTGATATGGGATATCCTTAAATAACTCTCTGAGTTTAGCTTTCCTTTTATGGTAAAAGTCGAATTCGACAAATCTAGAATTGGCACTATGGATACAACGACCTATAGGGCTTACCTTGTAAGAGCTATTAAGAAAAAATAATTTTTGATTACGAGAAGCCCGAGAAGGGATAAGAACGCCTACATGATCAAGGGCAAATTTGCAAGAAATTATGTTATTGAAAATATTAAAAACAAAAAGGGCATCACAATAAAGTCTACGCGAGAAGAGAGTTTGGAGCCCTAATAGGTTTCGAATTCTATCATAATCATAATAAATCCGGTTACTAAAGTATTTATCATAGCATGCAGCAACAAATTTTCTTTGAACGTTTTCTAACCTAAGAGAGTCAGTTAAGGTAATGGAATTCCAAGCAACAGTAGCATATTCTAACTTAGATCTAACCAGGGCATAATACAGACATAAAAAACAGTCCACTTTCTTAAATGATGAAGTAATAAATTTAATAAGCCCAAGTATTTTCAATGATAATGATGACAATAATATAAATAATAATAATAACAAAAACAACAACAATAAAAAAATCCACCTGTAGCCTAGTAAGTTTAGTACAATGCCTCCATCTTGCTCTATCCTCCCACCACTCTTCCTTCTTTAATTTCTTCCATTCTTATCCTCTCACTTGAAAACTTTCTGTATCTGCTCCTCCCAGCTCTTTCTTGGTCTCACATGCGGTATTTTTCCTACATACTTCATTTCCATTAATTTCTTTGGCATCCTCTCCTTCTCCATACCCATTACATGCCCATACCATCTGAGCCTTGCTTCCTCTACTCCCACTCTTTCTCGAATAACTTCATTCCTTATCTTGTTTCTCCTCGTTAAAGATAACATGCTCCTCACAAACTTCATTCCCATGGCCTCCACTTTCCTAGTATCTCTCAAGTTCACAGTCCATGTTTCTGCTATATATGTGACAATGTGTACAACACTTCCTTACACTTCAAAGACAATTCTCTTCTCTATAGCAGGTCTATTACACACCTAGAGAACAACTTTCCTTGCTGTCCGCTTCTCATTACATCCCCTCTACTTCCACCTTTAACCTCAATCCCATTTCCAAGGTATTTTACGTTCTACACTTTGCTCAGCTCTACTCCATCCAACTTTATAGATTTACTAGGCCTTATCCTCTTTCTTGTCACTATCATCATTTCACACTTTACTGTACTAAATTTCATTTCATCCTCTGTCCATTCCTATAATTGTTCCTGTACTTCCTCTTCTTTCTCCCCCGTACCATCAAGTCATCAGCAAACATTATGGTTTTCATTCTTTCCTCCCAGAGTTTTCCTACCCCTTTGTTCATGACCATTTTGATTACTATTACAAAAAGTAGTGGTCAGAGGGCACTGCACTGTTTCACACAATTTGTTTTATTTGGAACTGCTCTGTCCTCCCACTATCTGTCTTAGCACAACTCTTTTATCTTCATACATGCTTTTCACTCTCATTAAAACTACTCTTTCCCCTTCAGCCTCCTCCATAGCTTTCCAAACTTTATTTATAGCCATGCTCTCATGCCTTCGCCACATCCATAAATACCATTACCAAGTCTTTTCCATATTCATACCTTCTTTCCATCAGCTGTCGTATGAGAAAGATTAAGTTTATTGTAGACCTATGTTCCCTAAATCCGTACTGTTCCTCGCTCCACTTTCCTTTCATTTTATTTCTTATTCTCTTTTCCAGTATCTTCTCATATATATTTGTACTGTGGTACAACAGCGTTATCCCCCAATAATTTACACAACTATTCCTGTCTCTTTTCTTGAAAAGATGTATTATAGCTCCTTTTTTTTCAGTGTTTTGGTACCTTGTTCTCCTTCCAAACCACCCTCAGTCTGTCTGCCTACTGAGATAAAGGTCTCGGGTTCGATTCTCGGCATGGCTGAAAAATGTATCGTTGGTGAAATGTGGGTTTAGCCTTTCACAGCGATGAATTAACGGCCAGGAACTGGATGTTGTGCTTGTCCTAGTCTTAAGTAAGATTATTTAAAGCATATGAAGCTACAACAGGCCTAGCAAGCCGATAGTGGAAAAATATATGACTTGAATAAAAAACTGACCCAGGCCAGAGGCTGAAAAGAGTAATGGATGTAAAGTAAAGTTGTCAAAATAAGATGATAATGTAAGCAATAAACTTTTTATCCTCTTTGCGTGTATGGTTGTAAAATACACATTCCTAGTGAGACAATGCAATTAGGTTAGAGATGGTTGTGTTGGGAAGGGGTGGCTATAGCTTCTGAAGCAGATAGTTGTGAATCAATATTAGGCTATATTTAACATGATGTAAGAGTTTAGTTGTTAAAGGCTTTTAATTGCATTTTAAAGCTTTGTAAAGTGCATATTTGATTTAGCCGTGTAAATTTATTACAAGTTTTTGTTCATTATTAACTTAAGGTCATTTTTTGAAAATTCTAAGTCCTTTATTTAGAATTGTTGGGTCGTTTTATAGGTCACTTTGTGATAATTTTTAGGTCAATCAAAATCCAGGTCCTGCTCATGAATGGTATAAATTAAGTAGGCATACATAATAAGTAGTACGGTAACTATATACAAATTTATTATATTTTAAGCTAGACAGTGGGGCCTAATATTCTTACTAATTAGATTAAAAAGGAAAGCTTACATTTAAATATACTCATGAATGATCCAATAAATAACAAATGAAACAAAACACTTACAACATCTGATTCGCTGAACGGCTCGGAATGGAAATTGATGAGATTCACCTCCAATTGGCCCCCTTTATTGAAGCCAAATGTGCTAAGAGCAATGTACTTCCGAGCATCATTCTAAAACAAATAAAGTTTCATTTTTATTAAATTAATGCATAATATTTTTCTTATTTTTCAGAAATATTTTTTCCGATTGTAATTTTTATAATTTCTAAAATTTATTTTACAAAGTTGATCTAATATGCAATAAGCAAATGCTATACTGTAGCTTACACAGTGGTTCATTCAATTCAGTAAATGTGACTTATTTGCTTCTTAAATTTATTAACGTAAAGGGCTCCTACAAGAATATAGAAATAAGTTATATTTCTTTGACTTTCACTAAAAAAAAGTGTCTTAAATTCCTAGAACAATTATTTTTGTCCATGTATCTATGCCACTATTTTTTTTAGCACATCTTACTACCCATTTGGGTTATACACTTATGTACTAATTACACTAGTGTGTTAAGGAGTTGAAAGGTTTAATTTAGAGGAAGTGTATCTGCATTTGCATTTAGAAAGAGAGTGAAACCATTTTTAGGAAAACCCACCCTCAGTACACCCAACTAGGACTAAACCACAATTTCCCCATCGTCAACAGTCTAGCCTATTGCGAGAGTATGGCTTTAGACCATGCGAACTCCAAAGTAGGTCACACCTCTATAAAATTATGTGTGCAAAGACTTAACACTCCTTACATGTGTAAAGTTTTTGTAGGCTAATTTATTTTATAACATTAACATTTTATTTAAATAATTATCAACCATAATAAATTTACATTTTTTTCATCCATTACTGTTTCCAGCCTGTGGCCTGGGTCAGTTTTTTATTCAAGCCATATTTAACGCCTTATATTAGCCGATATTGAATAAAATATTGATGTATAAACTAGAGTATAGATATATCACAAAATTATATTATAATTATAATTATTATTATTAGCACCGCGTCTTACTACCCGTTCGGGTTATACGCACTTACGCTAATGTGTAATGGTAGAGGTGATTGTGAGATGAAATGGAGGACCTACAGTTGTCATTAATACACGTCTTGTCAGAGGTGAAGGAAGAGTTTGGCAATCAGATAAATCTGTGCCGGGACCAAAGAATTAAACCCCGGACCATCAGCACAGAAGTCTGACACCTTACCCCTAGACCACCAGGTCACCCAAAAAATTATAGTTAGGCTATTATAAAATATACTTTTAAAGAGTCTATTATCTAAGAGTTTGTATCCAGATTTTTTCCATTTCTCAATATAACTTAGCCTAATCAATAGAAGTATTAAGAGAGGCAAGCAAGTGGAATTGGTCAGAAAGGTAATTAACACGCTAGGCTAATTATAGTGATGAAAAATGTACAAGTAGTGAGCATTAAGTAAAATAGAACTGGATCATGTTGGTTCAGATCAGGAATCGCACACAAAATATGGTGTGATAAATGGTGAAAAAAAAGACTGTTCAGAAAGGATCAAGAAGTAACTTAGTGGTATTAGGAGTTGCGAGTATGGGCAAATATGGAATGGTAACTTTTGAATGAGTAAAGGATATATAATATAGGCCTACTGTGCAATATATTAAGAGAACCAATGGTTGTTGGGTGAATACAGTAAAAAGAGAAAAAAAAGCTTAATCAATTTAAAAAATTGGTAAGAGTAGGGTGTAGGACCAATGTGGTAAGATTCCTACTCATGAATAAAAAATTAAAATAAAGTTGGGTTTCTTTAGAAAATAAAAAGATTCTGTTAAAAATTAAGCCTATTGCAAATTAATTAGAAACATAAATCACAACATTCTACTGACAGCTAGAAAAATCTGATGTCTTACTTTGATTTCAAGTTTATGTATTCTTCCAAAACTGAAGTTCGCTAATAATATAATAAAAAATGATATTTTCAAACATTTTACTTTCCACACTATCATAACTTTATATTATAAATGACATTTACAAACAATAACTTAGATAGCAACACTTTAAATTTGTCTATGGAATTTAGCAAAGATTAAATAAATGCATAATGATCATCTATGATATAACTGGATGGTAATCTGCGGCTAAAATTTTTGAGCTGTCGTTTGCCCATCATTGTGTAAGAGAGATAGAACCTTTAAGGAATATCTTTCTCTCCTACACATAAAAGGTAACGTGACATTTCGTCAAAGTTTGCTAATTTTTATGAATATATGCGATATATCAATGTATGACTAGTTAAACAAAATAAATTTGTTAAAAAAGGTTTAAAGACCATAACTAAGTTCAACAGTCGTAACTTGTTTCTTTAAATAAGTCGATGTAGGCTAATATACTAATATTTCTCACAAGCCTATAACCTTTGAACGTAAGACTGATAATATGTTCTAGACACACGAGACTACATTATACAAGATACAAGCGTGGAAACGGATATGTTCTTATCTCTGTAACGAATACTGTTCAACTTCACTTTCCTCAAAGACCATCACGAATTGTCCACACCCACTGTGACCTCTTCACGACTCCGTCGTATGACCCAGTGTAGCTTATAACTTCGCAACACATTTCCTCACATCAATAACGCTCCACCCCCTTTAGTAAGAACACCCCCTAACCAATGGAAGAAAACTTGACGTTACATGAACTGAATTCCTTGAGAAAAAAAAAAATCACAAAATTTCTTCTCTTCAGAGGTTGAGCCTTGCAGGTTGCTTAAATACGTGGCCACTCCTAGTAGAGGTCAATCGAGCTGGCGTATCTACCGAGAATGATTCTTCGTTGATGGTTGCCTCATCTCCTGGAGTAAGTCCAAAAGATTACTCCTGGGTGAGATTCTTTCTTGAGGTGGACTGGTTCTCTTCTCTTGAGTGGGTGACTCAAACTGACTCCTTGGTGAAGTGTATGGTGCTGATAGCAATGGGTTTTTAGATGGCTCAACTGCTATTTACCTCCTAGAGGGTCTCGGATTTGAGCCTAGAGTCTGGCTACCATTTGTGTTCATATGTTATCTATTAAGTTACTTCCCCACTGGCCTCGTCTGATCCACATGGTGGAAATAGGTGATATCCTCTTGTTTTATTAAATAATGTAAATCACTATTTTTTCTTTGACATTTCCCAACAGCCACTTTTTCTCTGGATTTCTGTAAGAACGGAAAGCGACGTTTGACCCTTGCTCGAAAATTCTTGGAACATCCACAGGATTCTGGGAACACTGATGAAGGGCTAGTAGATCTACGGGCTTCACTAAGCTCATGCGGCTCTTCAGCATACGTCCCAAAAAGAGATATGAAGGAGATAGTCCAGTGATGGAGTGGGGAGTCCTCCTATAGGCTATCAGGAACTTAGTTATAGCATCACTAATATTATTTCCACTCGGTATTGCTGCTTTGAGAGACACTTTAAAAGTCTGCCCTTCCCTCTACGCAAAATCATTGGAAGCGGGATGGTATGGTGAACCATCCTAGCAAGCAACACTACAGTAGGATGTCCAAAATAACATACAAGGGGGGGCCAGAACTAGGCAACAAGAGTGAGCGGCTGGAGTTCTTGCTTTTAATGTCTGAGAATCGACATAAGAAACATTAACACGCAACTCACACTAGTTGCGAGAATAGTTATCTGACGGTCGTCCCCAAAACGATTTTAAGTGTAAGCATAAAACAAAAAAATATATATATGAACATCAGGGCCTAAGGATACAGTTACATTAAAGAAACTTGAAATCATTTGTTGAAATTTATTGCAAACTATCATAATTAAACATATAAGTAACGATATATAGATATTTTGAAAAAGTAAATAACAATATATTGGAATATTAAATATATACAAAGATAGCCGAGTGGGCTGAATAAAAAGAGTTCTTCATGATATAGGATCATAGATTCAAAAGGTCAAGATAGAGTATCAAAAATAAATATGAGATAATTACGTAGAATTAAATAATCATAATTATCTATTTCCTTTAAACATTGAACTGACTAATAAAATTATATGATTCGTAAAGAAATATTACCCATTAAAAAAAACTACCTTCAAATTCATAAATAAACACCTTTAAATTTCCTTCAACGTTTCTCAGTCTACAATTGATATTCCTACATACACTAAAGCTATTAAATAAATAGACATTAAGAAGAATACATATTTAAATCTAGGTGAAATCTTACTCAACATATTCGTGAATGGCAAAATTAACGTAAATTACAGAGAACAGACCACTAACAATATTCCTCATACTAAATCTGTTCGTTTCATAATTATCAAAGTTATGTCTACGCAATCAATCGATACCCAACCAAAACAATTTTAAACAATCGATATCCAACTAAACAATTTAGACCATATCGATATATATCAGAGTAATCGACTTTAAAGTCCAACATTGACATAAGTTATATTTGTATAATACATTCTCATTCTCGGAATATTACTAGTAGCCGAAAAGGTAGATTTTGAAAATATTTAAAATACATACATAAAAAAGGTTTAAGGAGTTAATTTGCCGAAATAGAATCTTGATCTTACATTTTGTGAGACTGAAGCCTTAGCTTCTTACTCCTCCAATCGAGTTAAGTCCAAGAGTGCTGACAAGCAGCCCCGCATGGATAACAAATGGGAGGGACGCCCATGGCAACAATAACATAAACAACTGGAATCTTCGAGAACAACCTCTCTTTACTGTCTAAGATCTTTGGACTGTATGGTAAATGGCGCACTCTGGCGGGCGCGGTTTGAACCTTGACGGCAGCGGTTAGTCTATATCGTGCTGTTATAACGCTCACTCGTGTTGATGTTTTCCTCTGCGGCTCGTAGTTCAAAGCGCAGGGATGGTGAAACAGGGTAAGTTGTATTTTCTCTTTGACTTGACTTTCTTCTACGTGTAGCCAAATGCTACAATAGTGCAATCAATTTATGTTTGATTCCTAACTCGGAAAAGAAGTTTGAGAAATCTGAGCTGGTGCGTTGAGGGACGTTGTCTGATACGATGACGTGGGGAAGACCAAAATTGTTCAGCAGTTTAATTGTTGTTGTAGAAGTTAGATTTCTTACATGTTGAACATCAACCCACCTACTGAAAGCATCAACAATAATAAGAAAATACATGCCTTTGAGAGGGCAAGCATCATCTATATGGAGCCTTTTCATTTTCTCAATATCCGAATCAATTTTAGGCCACCACACATAGCTTCGTGCCAATGCTTTGCTCTTCACCACTCTCGTGGGCCCCTCGGGTAGCTCTTCCAATCTTATCTTCAGATCTTAGGCATGTGGGTTTGTACACCCACCGATCCCAGAAAAGACAATCATGGAACAATCATTATTCATGCTGCGGGTGTCGCCAACAATTCATGGGTTTTAAGGTAAACCCCGTTTTGAGTGCTTGGATGAGTTCCTTGTTCAAGATTTCAATTGTTTCATTAGTAGTAACTGGTAGTACATCGATTTGGCTTAAACTAAAAACTTCCAAATCCCTGTCAAAATCATCTGCTTGTTCTGGCAGAGGTAGGAATGACAAACAGTCTGTGGTTTCATGCTCCACACCTAGACGATATTGAATGTTATAATTGAATGCTTGAAGAAATATAGCATACCTATGGAGTCGTAAAACAGACAGAACCGGAAGACCCTTTGATGACCCAAATATGGAGAGTAATGGACGATGGTCCGTTATTATGAATCGATGGCCAGAGAGATAGCCAAAAAACTTTTTTACGCCAAATATAATCGCACATGCTTCTTTTTCTACTTGACTCAACTTTTGCTCCCCTGGGCTCAAGGTCTGACAAGCAAAGGTGATTGGCCTTTCAGTACCATCACTCATGCAATGGGACAATACTGACCCTAAACCGTAAGGGCTGGCATCAGTAGAGAGGATAAATCTTTTCTTCGGGTTGAACTGAGTAAGTACCCTGTCAGATGCCAGTGTTGCCTTAATATGTTCAAAAGATTTGAAACAAACTGGATTGAAATTAAAATCCACACCCGTTTTTAAAATATTGTAAAGGGGATGGGCTAAAGTACTGAGGTCTGGTACAAATTTACCATAGAAATTGACTTCCCCCAAAAAGGTGTTGATTCTGTTACTGAAGTTGGTGATTTGTTTTCAAAATTGCTTCCAGCTTCTCAGGGCATTTGTGGATAACCCCCTTACTTATGATAAATCCATAGTACTTAATGGAGAGTTTTAGGAATTTACACTTGTTCACATTAACTCTGATGTTATAATCTTCCAGCCTCTGAAACACTGACTTGAGAAACTGAAAATGTTGAGCCATGATTTTATAGCTAACACAGATATAATCATTCAAAACTTGAACTCTAATATTTTTCTAAATCCCCTCAATTGCTCTCTGCCATATGGTAGAAGTAGTAGTATGCCAAATGGAAGTCTATTATAGCGATAGAGCCTCTTTATAGTGTTAATTGTTAAGTACTTGCGAACAGACTCGTTAACTTCAATATGATTGAAAGCCTGCCTAATATCAAGGTTCGAATAAAATGAACCATTTCCTATATTTGCAAGAATACCTTCGATGTTCGGAATGGGGTAGTCCTCAATGATGAGTTGATGGTTAATGGTTGTCTTAAAATCACCGCAAATCCTTATTGTAACGTCGCTTTTCATTACAGAAAACACCGGAGTCTACAAGGGTAACTTTGGTTTAAATACCCTCTTTTTCCAAGCGATCCAAATCTGCTTCCATCTTAGGAACAAGAGTGTAGGCTTCATTGCGACGTCTCCTGTACAATGGAACAGAGTCGGGCTTAAGTCGGATTTGAGCCACCACTCCTCTATACTTTGCCCACTCCTTTTCTTAAAACATTCTCAAATTTTACTAAGAGATCGTGTTGGTTTTAATTTTTGTCGGGAGTTTTCGAAAGCTTATCGATCACGTTTACAGTTCTTAAAAGTTCTGTCAAATTTAACTTAAGGGTTCGTAACCACTCAAGACCCACTATGGCGGCAAAATTACTCTCTGCTAAGCAGTGGTGCAGGAACGTTTTATTTGGGGGGGTAAAAATAACCATGTGCTCTTATAGCTGATAACATTTTTGAGATTAAAAAAAAAGAACAGGAAAATGTAATACAGCTGTTCCTCACACTACGCGAGGGATTGGATCTGATAAATAATCGCGTAACACGAAAACGCAAGTGAAATGATTTTAACATGGGTGATATAGGGATTACTCCAAAGAAAATAAAAACCTAAAACTTGTAAATGAATGCCATTTTTTTAATGTATATAACTAGTACAATGCATTAAGTAACCTACACCTATTGCCAATCTTCAATCCCCTGAAATTTATAAACAAACACAATTTTTAATCAATGTATCTAATTAATACAATGCTACAGGTACACTTACTGTTAATCTTTAATCGCATAATAAAATAACTGAATTTGGCAAATCTGTATTATCAATATTTTGCTCTTGGTGGTAGACTCTTGCTCTCTTGACGGCCCTTGGACGGTAAGCTCTTGATCTATTGAAAGTCCTGAGATGGTAAGCTCTTGCTCTCTTGGAGGCCCTGGGATGGTAGGCTCTTGCTGGCATGAAAGCCCTAGGATGGTAGGCTCTTGCTTTCTTGAAGGCCCTTGGATGGTAGGCTCTTGCTTTCTTGAAGGCCTTTAGATGGTAGGCTTTTATCTCTTCGGAAGACCCTTTGACAGTAAGCTCTTGCTCTCTTGAAGGTCCTAGGATGGTAGACTCCTGATCTCTTGAAGGTCCTGGGATGGTAGACTATTGCTCTCTTAAAGGCCCTTGGACGGTAAGCTCTTGCTTACTTGAAGGCCCAGGGAAGGTAGACTCCTAATCCCTTGAAGGCCCTGGAACGCTAAGCTCTTGTTGGCATGAAGGCCCTTGGACGATATGCTCCTGCTTTCTTGAAGGTCCTGGGACGGTAGGCTCTTGCTCTCTTTAATGCCCTGGGATGGTAGGGTCTTGCTTTCTTGAAGGCCCTGGGATGGTAGACTCTTGCTCTCTT
>CABFWB010001963.1:46396-70360 GCA_902151455.1 Timema bartmani
CAAGGCCGTAGTCAGGGGGGGGTTTTCGGGGTTCAAACCCCCACCTAAATTTTATGAACAATATATATATAGCTTTATTTATGTTTCAAACAATATCAAAATTAAGGTACAAGTACAAATTAGGGGGCTGTGTTACCATTAAAAGCACTTCAGAGAGCTTCCAGAGGTGTTTATTATTTTTTCTAGCCTTCGGCAGTTATGGTGTTATGTTGTCATAAAAAAAATTCAGATAGCTTCTAGAGCCATTTAATAATTATAATTTGTTCTAGCCTCCGATAGTTGGGGGTAGTGTTGCCATAAAAAAAACACTTCAGATAGCTTCTAGAACAGGTTTTATTTAGAATTTTTTCTAGCCTCCGTCAATTGGAGGATGGGCCCACCAAACCCCACCCTGAAATTATTGGCTGGCTACGGCCTTGCACAAAACATATTAAGAAAAATGTTATCTGATGCAGCTCAACTAAGAATTATGAAACACTGAAAATTAAAATAGATTTCCATACACTTTTGCCATATATTTGTTAATAGCTATAAAACCACTAACCAGTTTTGTAATTTCAATTTTGCTGAGCCTCTCAGGTGATTTAGTCTAAATTGCCTCATCGTGGAGCGAAGATAGTTTTTAATGCATCCAAGCATTGAAAAACTTCTTTCTGCAGTAGCTGATGTAGCTGGTATCATTATCAGTTTTCAAAATCTCTTCAGTGTATGCTCCAAGCACATTTTATTTTTATTATGTTAACATAGTGTGAACATTGTATCTTGCCTCAATAAGATGTTTACATTATCTATAAGTTTTACTATATTATTTTGGGGGGTAAATATGATACTTTTTACCCCCCTCAATTTTTCGGGGGAGTAAAGTTTACCCCCGTACCCCCTAGTTCCTGCGCCACTGCTGCTAAGTATAAATTAAAAAAAATTCCATTAACTAGAACATTAGCTCTACCCAACAATGGTATGTGTGCGCCGGTATAAGTACGCAATATTCTGTAGTGGGTAGTTATTTTTTTTATTTGGAAACTTGCTACTAAAGATGGCTTCATTTATTAATGTTACATGTGCCCCAGTATCAACTTAGAAAGCAATATTTACCCCATACACTAGTAGTCATACCATGATTTTATTAGGCTTCACTGAATTTTCATATGAAAAATATCAAAGAACACGCCAGAAATTTCATTTAAATTGATACATTCTCCATCAGATGTTTGATCCTCGGAGCATCCATGGTATTAAGCCCTATTCCTTTTAGAGTAACTCAATTTCTTATGTGGATAAGTACTTCTTGTATTACCGGTAGGCTTCTTATCACATGAAGGACTTATATGGCCATTGACTCCACAAATATGGCAAGAATCGTTTCGATACCATCAGTTAGAAGAAGCATGATTTGTAAAAGTATAATGTATGCAACGTATTTTTTCTTTACTGGATTTAAATAGTCTTTGTTTTTGAACTTTCTTTTGAACTACATTGACATTTGTAGTACAAATATCATCTTGTGTGACCGAAAGACGTAAATTAGAGTAAGAACTAGCATACTCAAAAGCAGACCCAAAATTAAATGTGAGGAGCTTTATTAGTTTCAACTTCAGATCTTGAGAACGCAATCCATGCACAAATAGAGTACAAAGGGCGTCATCAAAACAGTCATTTGGAAATTTACAATAACGCATTTTTTTTTAATTCAGCTGCAAAATAAACTGGTAATTCCCCTTTATTTTGCACCCTGTTTTGAAACTTAACCCTTTCTGCCAGTGGAATCGGTTCTGGCTGAAAAAATTTAGTCAAAATATTTGCAAGTTGTTCCAATGTTTTAGACTCTGGGTCAGTTAGCTCAAACAAATCACATAATCTTTCGTATGCATGCTCGCCAATGGCGTCTAATAAATATAAAGTTTGCTTATTTTCCGGTACGTTGTAAATAGTAAGTTCTTTTTAAAAAAAATAAACTTTCCAGTTGGACTTAGATGGATTGAAAAGTTCAATAATAATCTTGGGAAGTGATTCAATAACACAAACAGAAGACCCTTTCTCCTTATCCACCATTAAGGAGAATTTCGTTTGCTAGGAAAACGCCTAAGCGAAAAACAATATGTACTGGAATTGTTTTCACACATAATCGCCACTCGTATGTTTTATACATTCACTCGAGATTCCATTATACAAGATACAAGCGTGGAAACTGATATGTTCTTATCTGATATTCTGTAACGAATACTGTTCAACTTCACGTTCCTCTATGACAATCATATATTGTCCACACCCACTGTGATCTTCACGACTCCATCGCATGACCCAGTGCAGCCAATAACTTTGCAACACATTTCTTCACATTCATAACAAAGACTTTTACACAAATTTTGTCATTCGAACAAAAATAATCCGGTTTGTTGCTAGCTTATTTTATTATAGATATGGAAAATTAACTATAATATGGATTCTGAAGGAATATACAAGCTGAGAACCAACTTTAAGTATATTGTGATATAGTAATAATTCCTACAAGCCCTAAAACCTAAATGATAATTTGAGTATAAAACTACTACATAAAGTTTGTCATTCAAACAAATGTAATCAAGTTTTAAGCTACTACCTTTTTTTCATTTTAGCTATTGAACTTTAAATATAATATTGTTTCTGAAACCAATATATAAGTTAATAACCAATATTAAATAAATTTTAGTCTCAGATGAAAGTAAATGTTAGAAACTCACCGAAACTTTTTGAGTGAGGTTGGCAAGACTGGTTGCTGCGAAGGAGAGACAGGACAGTCATTGCGTGGAATGGCGACGTGTAGACGTGGATGAGAGGTTTGCGAGCGAGGGTCGTGTAAAGGGGCTGTGTTTGTGCAATATGTGTGTATCACATATTATGTCGAATCAACAAGTGTGCGATGATTAGACTATGTGAGGTACAATATAAATAACATGGGTGATAGCTACATATTTTAATATATTAAATATGTTATTCTTATTTGTACAATATTCCCTTTAGAACTGAATTGTGTATTCTTTAATGTAAATGTGTCTTCAGCCAAGTGGGGTATAATATTTTCAAACAATAATACTTTTATTCACCAAAAACATGTTTTTTGCGCAAGAAACTTGAAAGAAGCCGCTGAATCTGTCCCCTCGCTAAACAAGCAGACGACAATTTTTAGCGTCACAATTTGGTCCGTTGAAAGGGGTGTGTTTATTTAATTCCATCCAGTATTGTATTGAGATAACTGATAAATAAAGAAACTTTTGAGAAATCAAACGAATATGAAGAATGACGAGAACAGACTAGATAGAAAAAAAATAAGGTTTGACAAAAGTCAAAGAAAAACGGAGTTTAATTAAAGTTTAGGAAAAGAGGAAGGAAAAAGTTATTGGGCATAGTGCAGTCAGTGATCTGTATACTATTAGCCCGGGAAATAAAAGGGGAAAAAATGTCGGGAATAATTAGAAAAAAGCTGAATTTTGGCCAGTTGTTAGACCACTATGAGAGATGTATATTAACAAAACTCTTCGCCTTTCCCACGTGTGATTCCCGCCTGGGTCTCCCAAAACTTTACCTACTTAGACATTAATTATATCTCCATAACCAATGGTAGTAATTATATAATATTTTTTTTTAGTTTTAATCATAAAATTACCTTATACAAAATTGTTCCTATTAAAATTTGTACTAGTACAAATAGTTTTGTCTTAAATATAATAAAAGCTTAAATAAAAATGAATTTTCATTGGTAAGAAAGTTGTAGGCTGATTAAATAGCTTTAAATTTATATATATAGTTTTAAAGCTATTTAATCAGCCTACAACTTTCTTACCAAACACATGCTCATATTGTAATTTGAGCAAACTTATATACATATATATGTTTGCTCCAATAGCACTTAAGAAAATATCACTCCATTGAGTACCACTATGGCAACAGGTAATTCCTTAAACTATGTTTGACAGACCGTTCAGGGGTGTGGCTGGGGCGGATATTGGTATACATCTTCTCCACACACTGAAACTTTCCCCTTTCATCAAATGTTTAACTAGATATTAAATTGTATTTGTATTATTCTTATCTCAAGGGAAGACAAGAATTTTTTTTTTAAGTTTGATAATTATATTCAAAACTAGAATGTTACCAAATAAATTACTTACTTTTTGTTGTCTTAGTGTTTGTTAACAAAATTATTCTACTCCTACAGGATTAGTCCATGAAAGGCTTGTGTTGGTTTTAGCCCCAACAGCGTCAGTAACTCTTACAGTGGACGCTTTTTGCTTTTTGTATATTAATTCTAATAAATTCATAAGTTTTAACGAGATTACGTAGACAGTATAAACTTTTAGGCCTAGTTATGTCAATGTTTTATATTTTTTATTCTAATGTTTTGTTATATCATTTAGATAAAATATTAATTTTCATTTTGTCCTATTTAGAATAATTTACCATCTCAATGGTAAAAAGTAAAATGTAAAAAATGTTTAAATCTCTCACAGGTGATAAAAAAATTTTTAGAATAATTATTATCAACAATTAAAACTTAAATCTTTGTCCAAATGCGATTTCATCTTCCCACCACCCAAAGAAATTCCTAGCTACGTCTGTGTCAGGAATAATCAATATTTACAATTACAATTCACAGTATATGCAGATCTACTCACCAAAAAGTGAGTTACTTTCTTAATTTAACGCAGATGAGTTGTAACATTTTAGGCCATTGCAGGTTTCACAAATTGCAATATAATTTAATCCAGATTTTTGTCATCCACAATAATTTCCACTTCCTGATTGGCAGATACAGGACACGATACGTAGAAGTTCATTCGGAGCATTGAGTATTAAGATTACATAAATTTGGTGTTATATTATTTTGACCTTATTATAGAATAATAACAATTTTAAAATGTGTAGGGAAAAACAAGCCTGCTTCATTGTTTAGATGGCAGCTGATAAAGTTGGAAGAATAAGGTGTATCTGCTTTCAGCCTACAATATTCCATATGAAAATGTTTACTCACATCCTCTCCCCCACGTCGAACAGTTCCCCCCTTTTTGCCCTAAACTGCAAGGGTGAAACCTCCCACCCAACAGAGTCAGTGGATTTGGAGTATCCACTTACCCCATAGGGCGGAGAGGAAGAGAACTACGTCCACACCCACGAGGCTTCGTGAAAATGTTTCGAAACAACGGGAAAAATAGATTTTAATAGACATATAGATAATTATAATGTAAATGTTATTAACATAATATGTGTATGGTTTTTTCTTCCAATCACCACTGTATATTTAGAATAAGAACATCCTAGAAAGTAAGGCCATAATATATTATTTTTGTAATAGTATTATACCAGGACCCTGTATATTTACTGTTGTACATGATTACATTTTGTATGACATAAAATATGCTCGAAAACCTACTAATCTTGCTTATTAACCTATATAATAATAAAATTAATGTTGAATTTAACACTTTACCATTTATAATTTTATCAGATACACGCCAGAGGCTACTCCCTTACAATGACCCCCCCCCCGCCTGGGTGACTCCTCATGTTTCCCACAACCCTCTCCTCTGGGTACACGTCAATCTCACGTTAACTTCCCAGCTGCTTTCTCGGGTTCTCTCTTTACCTCACACACTCATCTCCGGAGATATAGTTCGACTATAGAATGTCCTACATCTCACATAGCCAACGTTATAAAGAGGTTAAATAAAAAAGTTTCAAATAAAAAGCGATTTATTTTTAATTTACTTTCCCGGTCACCTAAAATTAAATGAACTTGTCATCTCCCTCTCACTGTAAAGTTTAAACTGTTTGTTAAAAAACAACTTAAAGAATTTCAGCTACTACACATTCATATTTTAAATAATAATTTTATCATCAAAGATAAACCTTTTCTGAAAAGGAATATTTTCACCAGTTCGTGTTAACCATCGATCTCTATAATTTAACTGAATGGACATCTGTGGCTAAAATTTTCAAGTTGACGTTCGCATACCTTTGTGTAAGAGAGAAAGAAACGTTCGTGTATCTCTTTCCAATTAAAAAATGAATCAAAACAGACAATATATTTTTGATTCATAGCTCACAAAGATCACACCAAACACGTTCCAATGGACGATTTTGTAAAGGATAAGGCTGAAGAAGCTTCTTTACATTGTTGTTATAGATTGAGCTAGAAAAACCACAGGGCAGGGTTGTAGGAACCTCTCTATGTCAACAGTCACGTTCATCCAAAACAAGTAATACCTACTTGTCCATACGCTCCAAAAGTGTTAGGTTGATGAAGTGCATCTAGTGTTGAACGCCACAATTAAGAGTGAGCCGCGAACTGTGGAGGATAGAGACTGTCACGCCTGAGTAAGTCACTGTGCCTAGTAGAAACCAGCAGGTAAGATGGTTGGGGTGACGTTATATTTTATTGCAGTGGTTCGTGGTGTTTTGTTTGCTAGTTTGCACTCTGTTAATAGAAAACAATACAGTCCACAAAGTTTTGTTTAAAGTTGCAATCACGGTAATGATTATGAAAGTTTATTTATGTCCGTGGTTTAAATACTAATTTTTTGTTTATTGTTTTACAAAACATTACTGACATTCATGTGACAATTTAAGCTTGTCAGGTATTAGACTTTTTTGCAACAATTTAGCCTATCTTCATTAATTATCAAGATATCTGAAACATCCAAATAGTCTTTTATGCCCCAAAATCTTGATAAACTGTCTGGCACATTTCTTTTGACATGCCATCCTTCCTTAACAAATTGTTTAATATTATTAAATTCTGATCTTCATTAGTAGCTTTAATGATCAAGTATTTTTTCCTCCTCAGACATATTTACCTGACTGATTAATTCCTGACTATAAACAGTTAATTTGGTATAAGACAAGTTTGCAGGTTCATCTGTAAGGTAAGCACTTCAGACAACGTATCAATAATATAAATTTCTTTACCACGAAGGTATGATATGGTTATATTAAATCATTTACCTAGGTAACACCTTAGCCATATCATTATTTAAGAGACTCTTCAAGGGAAGGTGACAAGACTTAACATGGACCAGATTCCCATATAAATATTTATTAAAATTATCCAGAGATACGACCATTGCTAAAGTTTCTTTTATAACTGTATTTTTGTTCTGATTATGTGAGTACACTGGAGGCGAAGGATGTCCATCCTGCAACAATATAAAGCCAAGATCACCTCTAGAGCTATAAGTTTGTATTTGTAATGGCTTATTATTTCAATAAAAGTGATTCACTGATGCCATAGTTATAATTTTTTTTAAATTAACAAATCTTTTATCATGCTCTTGTCTCCAAATGAAATAAACATAATTCCTAATTAAATCACTCAAATTAAGAGTAAAATTGGAGAATATGGGAATTAGCTTTGATAAATATTTTGACATACCTAGGAATTTTAACAAAGTTTTCTTATTCATTGGCCTATCCATATTGATAACAGCTCTTATTTTGTTTGGATCAGGTCAAAAGCCCTCATAACTAATTATGAATCCCATAAACTTGGCATTTGACATTCGTAGCTGCAGTTTGTCAGGATTGAATTCTATTCCATATGTTCTTGCCTTCTCTGGAACTCCGATTACAGTTTTGTCATAAGATTTAAAATCTTCAGCTGATATAATAAGATTATCAAAATAGAGACAATCTCTTTCCATATTCACAAAAATCTCCATTGCATTTTTTGAAAAATCTCAGGAGCAGGAGCAATCCCAAAACATAATCGATTCCATTTATAACGAGCAAATGGAGGATAAAACGTGGTTAAGAATGAGAATTCTTCATTTAACTCGCCGTGCCAGAATTCATTTCTCATGTCCAAAACACTATAATTTGTTATTACTTAACCGACAAATTATATCCTCAATTGTAAGAGTTATAAATTGAGGCGTTTGATAGATACATAAAGATTTTTCGGATTCATACATAGCCTAATTTCGCCACTTGATGTTTCTACCACAATAAAATTAGACACCTAATCTGGTGGACAGTCAACTTGAGGTGTAATACTTTTTTTATAATTCATTCAGAGTACCCTTCAATTTATCTTTATTTTTATGGGGAAACCTTAGTTTCCTCTATACAACTGGCTTAACTGTTGTATCCAAATATAGTTTCACCCTAGCAGGTACTTGGCCAAGACCTGTAAAAACATTACTATAAGCCTCAAGAAGCTTTAAAACAAATCAACTTTAGTTGTAGAGATGCATGCACTATACATTAAACGTCCACCGATATGATTTTAAAGTCTTCGACCCCTTTCCCGAGATCTCTCGTTTTGACCTCGAATCTAGCCTTCTCAAACGCTTCAAAAATGGTGAGAAAACATTCTTGTATTTCTGAACTAAAATCGTTCGTATTCGAGAGGAGTTGTCAACAAAATTCGAATTCGCTTTTCTATTTTCTTCAATGGCACTGAAGACATTTTCTTCAATAAGCCAGGAGCACTTGTATTTGATTCACTCCCGATGCTACTTTCTTGATTTTTCTATGTGTTCAATCCAGTTATGACCCACATAACCTAGCCCTAACTCAACACGAATTTCGTCTACGAGATAACCAGGACATAATTTGCTCGTCTCTACACCGACATATTTATATTTAGAAGGAAATTAAACAGCCGCCTATACAAAGTAACGTTGTTTGAGTGTAATACATTAACTAAAGAAAAGTCTGTAATATAATTAAGAATGAAATTTACCCGTGCCATCTGATGTACAGGTCAAGTCATAAATATATGTTTTAATGTTTCAGGAACGTGGAAAACCACACAATGTGAGTATACACTAATTTCTCATACAATTAATTAATTTCCGGTGAGCTAAGCCAATCCCAGCACAGGATAAACGTTAAAGGTTTTTAATGTGGACAATATTTATCTCTGTGATACATAACCAATTTTCTTACTACTGTGAATATATTTATTAGATTACTTTTACTATGCTAAAAAAAAATGTTACTTCTGGGCAAAAACGTATTCTTCAGGAATTTATTGAAGGTCTAATCTTAAAAGCTTAATAAACTAAAAAGGTTGTTTTATTACAACACTTTATTATTATTATTATTATTATTATTATTATTATTATTATTATTATTATTATTACTACTACTAAGAAAAATAATAAGAATAGCAAACCTTTGTAAAAAAAAACAGATAATGCAGACGTTCGAGAATGTCCCTCCATCACGTCTTCTAATGTGTCAATTAAATAACCTGAACTACGTTTATTCAATCTTAATATCTTAACAAATGCTTTATTACTAATGGAAAATGCACTATCTCTATCGTTAAAGATTCGAGATGGTCTATTTAATTCAAGTTTACGTTCTTCTAACTCTTGGATTGCAAGCAAATGTAATATACGCACCATCTTTATTCCCCAATACTGCTAAACCCTTCGAAATTTTATATTTCGAGTGGGTAGACCCTTTCGAGAATTAGTGATAGAGATCATTTTCGAATGATTTGTGTCTCGAATGGTCTCAAATGATTGAGGAATACCAAATATGAAACTCGAAAAGGAAAAGTCCTCGAGATGCTCAAAATCACATTCGGAAATACGGATAAAAGGTATTAGGTATACACACTTTTACAGAATACCATAAATTTCACTCTACCCATAGGTTTTAAAACAATATCATTTCCATAAGGGGCCAACAGAATCCTAGTAGGTAATACTTCAGGAAGTGGTATCAATCTTTTAAAGTACTCAAGCTGATCACGTTTGTCTCAGCACCAGTATCAACTTTCACTTTAACTTCAATATTTTTAATCAAAAGAATAACGTAGCATGCTTTTTCATCGTTCGAAGGCCGTCCTTCGTCTTCAAGAACATTGACACCATAGGTACGCTTCCCACACATTTTAGAGAAATGATTATGGCCATTACAAAAAACAAACACTCCTGATTGACACTTTATGTAGGCACGTCGACTGCTGCATTTACGACAGCTAGACGAGGTCCCTTGCTCACCTGCTTTTGGATTGTTATTTTGATTTGCAACTATCTTCCCTGCATTCGATATCTTAGAGCGATTGTACGTGAAGCCCGCTTGACCGGTTGCAGGACGTCTTGACCATTCCCTTATTGCTTGTTGATGTTTATTATATAATTCCCTCAAATTAACTCTTCTTTCAACCGCTTCCAAGCTACAAAGCTCTAATGTTGCTTTCTGTCGTTATCAATTTCCTCCGTTTGCTTTCAGGACATCTCCATTGCATGGCAACACTCTTTAGCCTTTTTTTTTTAAGAATAGCTTTGAATCTCTTAAAATGTTTTGACCAACACTAACATCAAACACAATACGATCTCGAATTAAGTAGTCAATTTGATCACCCTTCTCTCACCTGTGTCTTCAACTCTTTTAACTGTTAAATTATTCAAACTGCCCGTCCATTTTTAATATTCCATTAAACACGAATCTTTCATAGACTGTATTCTTCCGTGGTGTACAATATTTGTCAAACGTAGCCATTATTTCGTCATACTTGGCTGATTCCACTAATTTGACATTATTATATATTGCGAGCCCTTTGTTTCCTAACGATGTTATTAAAATGCCCATCTTAGCTTCAGCTTCTGCGGTTACTAGCTTTTCCTTTAAGATAGAATTTAAGTTTCTGCTTGTAGGATTTCCATAACGTAATTAAATTTGGAGCATCAAATTCGATTGCTTGTGGCACCGTGAAATTGTGTTTAACTTCCGACACCATTTTAGGTTTTAACATTTAGAATAATTTACAATACTGGCTTGATGAACTTTACAATTTTATTGAAAATTGGTCTTACACCTAGTATATTACTAGCTACATAATGTATCAATTAATACACACGCTCCAGACCACATACGATTTCTCTCTTGTTATATATATATATATATATATATGTCTGTGTGTGTATGTTTATGTCAATGGAGATAGATAGAAAGATATCAGCATTGACCTCTATAATATAACTGGAGGGACATAAACATACATATTGCCTAGACCAAAGCGTGACGTTAAATATCTCAAAATTTCCAAGAGACCCGGGTTCCACGACTATGTAGGATTATTTTAGGTACCTAGTACTACAATCTCCACCAAGTATGCTCGTGCCGCAATTTCAAATATAAAAACTGTGGAACCTTATATTTGGCGATCTTAGAGGGTTAGTTGCACGTCTGATGTAAGTTCAAAGTGAAATATCTTAAAATTTACAGAAGATTCGGGTTCCACGACTATGTAAGGTTGTTGTAGGTACCTAGTTCTACATTCACCACCAAGTGTGCTCGTGCCGCAATTTCAAATATAAAAACTGTGGCACCTTAAAATTTGTGATTTTAAATTGAGGTTTTGTTTTCTAAATATTGAATTTTCTAAAAGTTTCCGAAAGAACTACATTTTTGTACGACAGATTAAAAAAATTGTACCAATTTGTATGATAATTTATATTAATCATGGTTTCTAAAGGCATTTATCAATTATTTACTTATTTTTAATATAGTAATATCTGGTTTTAACATCTTTTGTAGAATTATTCTGTTTCTGTGGCGGTATCTTTGTTGATTTTTAGTATCATAATCATCTGCTCTCGGTTGCCTTCTATGATTATTCTTAAAACTTCTATTGTTAGTTTTATTCATTTTTCCAATGTTGGATAAAAACGGTTAGTTTATTGTGGATGTGGAGCTTTTCAGCCCGCTTTTAATAACTACAAATAAATAAAAATTTGGATACAAGTAAACAAGGTTATATTTAAAGCCACCATGGTAATATTAAAATTATATTTAATTTATATGATTTCACAGTACTTATGTTAAAGTGACAATACGATATAGCCTATCGAAATATTGGATGTACTCAAAACAATATTGACAGTACAATTATTATTTACAATGGCAGTAGGCTTAAAGTTTAGTTTTAAGGATAGGCCAATATGTAATCATTTATAAAGTGGAATACGTATATAATTTGGCTTGGTTAAAATCTATTCTTTAACAAACTATGCTTAACAATTATAATAACTTGCCTATTTAATCATCTTGTTTGGAATAGCTTTATAAGCTAAGTTTAGTTAGGTTTATTCCTGATCCTTACAGTCTGTACTAATTAATACACCCACTCTACCGTGACATTGATTTGTACACAAGAGTCCTAATCCTCCAAGTTTGTACACAATGTTATTCTATAGAAATGGGATCATCTTAAATGTGCGAAAGCCTTGACTAAAAACATTGTATTCACACACGTTACTTTATATACTATATATGTACTCCATAAAAATGGGTTGTAAAATCAAATCCTTTTATTTTGTTTCTTCTCTGAGGTCATAGTCACCATTTGGCTCCTCACACACACAAGAAGTTATTACTGATTCTCATACTATGTTCAACTCATTTGTTTTTACAAGCTTCTTAAATCAACGTTAGAAAATTGAAATATTGGAGCTGTCTGACTGATGACCATTTACAACCCTGCCTTTATTTATGATCTCTCATTAAACAAACTACCCTAAGATTATGCGGTGTCATGTATCAACTTAAAAGTCACGCATTTAAAGAGAAATTATATATATTATGTAATTTGATGAAAAACCCGTTGTGTGAAAGGGCTATAAGTTCTTAGATGCAATATAATTTTACTATTAAAATACAAAATGGGTTATTAATTATTTTGCCAACCAAGCAAACAATATAAGCTTATGGTTCCGTAGTAGGTCGCAAAGGATTTTTCTTCTCTGGAGTAGATCCCTAGATCAAAAGTCTGGCCACTCCTGGTCTAAGGTATCAGTCTCACAATAGAGTAGGGTATTGCTGACAGGGAGATTGAAGTTTAATCCTAGTTGGGTGTACTGAGGCGGGTTTTTCCTAAACTATTTTCCACTCTCCTTGCATACAAATGGGATACAATTCTTTTAAATTCAACCTTCTCCATACCTAACTAATTAGCTAACTAGTACATATTGGGCCTAGTGTATAACTCGAACAGGTAGCGAGATGCAGTGTTAAAAAGAAATTCACAAGTAAAAAAAAAATAAGTTATTTCAAATTTTAATGCAAATGGTTATATTTATGAAATTATTTTTGTGTTCTAAAAATTAAAAATAAATATTAAGTATTTCTTACACTTAATTTGTACTATAAGTATTTCTTTAAAAAATTGTTAGACTATTTCTGGTACTAATTCAAGTTTTTGATAGTTTTGATATGGGCCCAGTCCTATTCACTTCAAACTACCAATAATCTACTGTAAAATATTCCATGTTATAACTCAAAGGCAATCATCAATTGATATTATTTTCTTATCCTTTAGATATTTGAATGGGCCCAAGTTGTTGTTTCACAAACATACTTGGATTCCTTACCTGCAAACTCATTTGAGGCTAAACAAGTCTTACTTAAAGAAATTGCAATGTCCGCCAAAGTAGAAGTGGAACTGGAAGAAGAGTGTGTGATAATTGTAGGAAGCTGGAACGCTATTTTAAAAACTCAGGTAAGTGCATAGATCAACCATTTCAAGAGGGATCTCATTTAGATAAATAGAATTTATAACAAGATTTATAATTTGTCTATGTAAAGGGTTTTAATCTAAAAGTTATCAACAGGTGTTAAATATATAATTATATAGCCTTGTTAATTATATAAGTAGTAAACAAACATCGTGGCAACCCCTCACTGTAACATTGAGCTGGCTCAAAGTTACACTAAATATGTGCTAAAATGTTAGTGGTGTAAAGTTTATGTCTTTTTTTCCAAGATTTTATGATTAGAATATAACTTCCTGTATCAAATGCACCACTCACTATTAATACTTGATTTAAATGATAAAAAATAGTATTAAAGTATATACTTAATTGCACAAATTGAATGTTTTCAATCAACTTGAAAACAGCACTTGCTAAAGACCATGTTAGCACCACTTCAAAATCAGCTTGACAAATGAAAAATATATTGTTCAGTGTTGCCAATAAATTTTCTTCAAGGACCACCAGAAAACCCCATTTAAATCTATATAAACAGTTTGCAGAACTGGGAAATATACTGTAGGCTATATTAAAACTAAATATTTTGGTAAAAAATAGAGGTGGTGCATAGTTAACCCCCATGGTTCAAAGTTAGCCTGAATGACTATAAATGGTTTCTTACTCTAACTTAATGCAAATGCTGGTTTGTTTATTCTAAATTATACCTTACTCATCCCTTGTTTACAGTAATTAAATGCATACGGCCTAAGCATGTACTAAGACACACATAAAAAACTGAGATGCTTCTGAAATGGGTATTTTGATTAATTAGAGTTAATATGCAAGTCTTTCTTACTTAATTTATGGCATTAGAAACTCAAAATTTCACTGCTGCACTTAACAAAAGTATGACACCTATCCCTCTCTTGAGCTAGTTCTATCCAGTCCACCTTTTATTCCCTATCTCTTACAGGTCCATTGTAATGTTATCCCATTGGTGTCTTAGGTCTATATCATTATAAATTAATAATATTAACCTTTTTTTGACAAATCATTTATCAAACAGTAGACATAATCATTACATTTTGAAAGACTTATATGTACCTTTTATCTACCCTGGAAGATATCATGGTTATCTTCCACTATTCCACTTTGTTATAGTCTATAGGGTAACTCATCAAGGTGAGACTGCAATCTTTCAAATGGAATGTACCTCACTAACATTTTCATTGTTGGGTTCTTTGTGTCAGAAATGTGTTTTGTAATCAAAGCCACATACATAGCTAGTTTGTGTATTTGATAAATACCATGCCAAAGGAGTTTTACATACTGTATTTCTTTGATTCTAAGACGCCATCAATTGTTAAAAGACACTTAAATTTTCCAGCACCACCAGTAGGAAAAATAGCTTTTAATCCAAGAAAATAAATAAAACACTAAGATAACGTATATTTAAGAAATTTTTTACTACAGAATTCAATTTACTAACAACAATATTTACCGCCGTCGGTATCTTCATTTGAATCAACATCAGAGTCTACTTCACATTCAAAGTCAGATTCTTCTGAGATGTCTTTATCTTTGTTATCCCATAATATATTATCTTCTAAGCCACCGAGAGTGTTGGCCGAAAAAGAACTGCAATACTAAGACTCCATCAACTCAAAGACGCACCCTGTTTCTGAGAGTGGGGGAAAAAAGTGTGACTTAGAACGAAGAAATACGATATTTTTAAATTTGTTTTATTCTAAATCCTGATAAGTTCTTATTTTATGTTTTTTTGTTGTTTTTTTAGCTTCTTTTGGTTCAGTGTTTGGCAAAAGCCAAAGGGACAAGTGTAACTCAAGATGACAAGTCTTTGTCCAGTATTGAAGACATTTATTCTGAAACTAGAAATATCCACAACTCACCTACCAAACGTCCTGCATCTAAAGTACTATGCTACTTCAGACAAAAGTACCTGAACCATAAACGACAGAGGCAGCGTAGGATACATAAGAACCTTTCAAACATCAAGCACCACACTGATTCATCAAAGGTAGATATTGTTTCACCTACGAACTACAAGTATCTCTCATTTTATGGGACTTTGAAAACTGAGATTTCGTTTTATAATGCACTCGTTGAATTCAGATAAATTTTATTTAGCAGCACTCGCATTAATGGACATCGAGAGAGAGGGGAAAGCATGCTGTGTAGTGTTTTGTGTGGGTGTATAGCTGAGTAGTGTGAAGGTAGGATTTGGCCCAGTCACGCAACCTCATCTGGTGGCACTGGGAGGTTCATGGAAGCTTGACATTATCAACAGCAGCTGCGCTTGTCCCAAACTATAGGTGTTGCCATTGAAATACTCCTAAACTACAAATGAAGAACTACCCTGAGCATGGGATGAATCCTGGATAACTCAGTGGTAGAACATAGGCACATTCCACTCTTGTTTTGAGTTGTAATTTTTCAATTTACGATATATAAGATACTTGATACAGTTATATTCGTAACCTAACTTCATATCATTTCGATTTTAAAAGCTTTGCTGGTCATGTTCAATTAACTTTACAAGTGTTTGCCTTCTTCCACTTGATAAAAGGGTGGTAGAAGGTAGATGGTAGAGAAAAGCATTTAAAGGGGGGAAAATGAAGACACTCTAAATAGATTCTAGAGCCATTGAATGTTTTTGCCTTCTAAGATTTCTTACATGTGAGAGTGTCTGGACACAGAAAGAGTCCACTCGCAACACTATTTCTTATGGTATTGGTTAACAGTTGGGATAGACGGGCGTCAAAGGCTATAAATCAGCTAAACTAGATACTTTGTTTTAAGACATCAAAGCTGGTAAATTCACCAAATAATTCTGGTGAAATTTTATCATCAACTTAATGAAAAGTGCAATATTGTTATAAAAAAACAGCCAATTTATTTTCCTTCATCTTCCACCATATTAAATGTCTTCACCATTGTTTTCCCCCGGTGGTAAATTCTTCGCAACTGTCTACCCATAAAGCTCAATGACTTATCCATCAGATCACCTACTCATCCATTACCCCATACAGCTCATTGAATCATCCATCAGATCATCTACCAATCCATTACCCCATACAGTTCATTTAATCATCCATCAGATCACCTACTCATCCATTACCCCATACAGTTCATTTAATCATCCATCAGATCACATACCCATCCATTACCCCATACAGCTCATTGAATCATCCATCAGATCATCTACCAATCCATTACCCCATACAGTTCATTTAATCATCCATCAGATCACCTACTCATCCATTACCCCATACAGTTCATTTAATCATCCATCAGATCACCTACTCATCCATTACCCCATACAGCTCATTGACTTGTCCATCAGATCACATACCCATCCATTACCCCATACAGCTCAGTGACTCATCCATCAGATCACCTGGGGTACCCATCCATTAAGCAATCCATATAATGTAAAGTTGGTGAGTGTTAGTTTAAATTAGATCCAAGCTGCTGGGCGCGTGGTCTAAGTGTTAACTTTATTTATTATAGTTTGATTGTGACAGGGAGGTCCAAGGTTAAAATTTTGGCCAGGCATTATGAGGGTGGTACAGTAGAACTTATGTCATTCGAAGTTCAAGGGATATCTTAAAAAAATTGAAATATCCATAATTCGAATTCACAATTTTTTATGACTATTTAGGCAGCTAGCACACAATTCAATAATCTCAACATATGCTACTTATAAACACACATTTTATAATTAATATGCTATATAAAACACACATATACAATCTATACATACATCATAAAAAACAAGAAAAATTTAAACACAAAATATAAAAATTTGGAAAAAAATAACATACAAAAATTGCAGTCTTATTTATTTTTTATTTTTTTGCCGATATGTTTGATAGAATTATTGTACTTTGCTTATCTTGACACAGTAAATAAAATCTTCAAGTTCACTAATTGCATTAAAAATGTTGTCTTTTTTGTCTGGTTGAAATTCAGTAAAGCTTCAGAAATGGGTGGCATTGGTTCTTCTGCTTGGATATCTGTGCTGTCCTCTTCATCATAGGATTCTTGGATATTTCAGTGCTTTACTTCTTCAGGAATCTCACCATCTGTCAGTGTTCCACACACGGCAACATTGTTGCCCATTATTTAGTAGTTGTCATAGTACATATCAACTTCTAGCTTCCCCCACCTCTCTGGAACTGCAAGCTGTTTAGATGCATCGCCGATTTCAACTTCTGAGTCCTATGTGGTTTTAGGTTTGAAACCAGCCTCATGGAAGCAGTTTGCAATTGTCTGCGGAGTGATTTGTTTCCATTTATTACTTAACATGCGAGCAGCATCCATAAGATAAATTTTTATGGCTAATTTTGACGTGCTTTCTAAATATTTTTAAACAACTTGACAGTGGTTGAAATGTTTGAGGCTTTGTATCTCTCCTTGGTCCATAGGTTGTACCACTGACGTCATTTTCGGTGAAAAGTAGATGATTTTAATGCATATCAGTGAAGTATTCTTGTTGTGTCAATCAAGAGCGGAATATTTCTTTTGGTTTGTCCAGTGTTGTAAGCTAGTTATCGAACATTTCACTTATCGTCCAAGACTTTTTGTTGGCCTCATACTCTGCTGGTAAACTTTTTACTGATTTGAAACACCTTGGTTTTGCTGATTTCCCTATCATTAACAGGGGTAATTTTTCAGAACCATCCATATTTGCCCCCACTAAAGCTGTCACTCTTTATTTGCTGTTTTTTGGGCTAACATTTGAAAACAAGACCGGTCTTGTCCACGTTAAAAATATTGTTTGCCTCATAGCCTGCGATGACGTTTGACAATCCACTGAACCATTGGTTAACCATTTCTACATCTACAGCTGCACTTTTACCACAAAACATTTTTAAAAGAAATGCTATTTCAATCTTTAAACCCTGCAAACCAACTAGAACTTTCCTTCAAATTTTCAACTCCCGTTTTTTCAGCAAATTCTTCCACATTGGCTCAAATAATTGGGTCATTTAAAGGAATATAATGGGTGTGCAATTGTTTGAACCACTTTAAAACACACTCATCAACATCAGGATAGTTACTACCTTTAACACATTTACTTGTTCCACCATTTTGCACATTCCAACTTTCCATGATTAAATTTTTCTTTTAAAGTAAGTCAAAGTATTTGCCTGAATTCCATATCACTTAGCAATATCACACTTTTTCACTCTCTTATATACTTCTTTAATCACTTGAACCTTTTTGGCTAAGGTTAAACTTGTAGGCCTATATGTTCTGTTCTTAGACATCGTAAAAACCTCGCAATGTACACTTGTCAGATGACTCTGAGGGACAAATTTGCCAGATTGAGGACACACAATGTGAAAGTTTACCCCTTCCATGCTGGGCATCATGTGAATACATTGTCACACAGAAGCAACGAAAGATAATCCAAAACATCTCCTATTTTAGGTAACCCACTCACCACCGGTGCAGAATTTCCCACTTTCTCTTTTATTATATGTTACCATACATTCTTGGCATATGGGGTGATTTAATAAGCTAGGTTTGAAATGATGAGAAACTCGAAAATATTGACAATGTATTTGCATCGAATAATCCAAATATTTACTTCTAAAATTCAAATTAAAATGTATTTTTTTGTCATTGATATAAATAGGACTTTTATGGGGAATCAAGGTAGGTTTGAATCATCCAATTTTTCGAATTGTCCAAATCCTATGTATTTACTATCTAAATGGATTTTCACTGTCTCTCCACACAAATGCGGATACATCTCCTATAAATTCTACCTTCATTCATACTACAATAACATAATTAATATATGTGTGCGTATAACCCAAACGAACTGTGAGAAGTGGTGAAAAGTAAGTTAATGTTATTCCTTTATAAATTATAATCATTACAAACAGTTTGCTGCAGAGCTCGAACATTAGGCCTACTGTTGATTCTTATGTGAAATCCATGTTTGATTTCTAAGTTCTCACCCTTTGCAACTTTACTATAACATCACTGTTTCATATAAATCAAGGAGTACTTATTTGTCTTTTTCTGCCAATACAGTTCAATTTTCATAGAAAGGGCATTTTAAAAAATAATCTTTTTCTTGCTTCCAACATTGATAACATTTTACTATATTATTTCTGTTATTTTATAGGTATTGATAGTATTTATCAAAATTAACAGCTGCAGGTCATATGACTTGACATATGAACACGTGAAAGTAGGTCTAATAGGTTTTATAGCTGTCTATAGGACCCTTAATATAAAAAAATATAAAAATTGGACTGTAGTTTGTATTGTTTTGTAGTTTCATTTAAGCTAGAAGTTTTTATATATATATCTTATTTAATGAGCCTGTTGTTATTATCTTAGGTTTTGGATGATTGCGGAACAATAACTAAGGAACTAGCCCAAGATTACAAACCTATGCAAGAAAGTGAAGTTTATGTTGACATTGCATTAAGTGGTCCTGTCCCATCCTCTGCCCAGTTACTGTCGACGCAGGGTATTGCACCGGTTCTACAGGAGGGTGACAATAGTCTCGGAAAATTGCTCCTGGATAATTCACCCTTGCCGAGAAATTTGAATTCTAGTGAAACACTGTGCAAGTCATTTGCCAATACGTTGGAGGACCATAATGAAATTAACAACGGCAAAGAAAATATCCATCAATTTTCGGTCATACCTCGACGGAAACCATTTTTAGATGTATCTGATGGAGTTTCTGAAAACATTCAAAATTGTTTATCTCCTAAATCATTGAATATGAAAGAAAAAAAGAAAAACTATGAGAAACTTGCACCGTACAAGTATTTTTGTCCTAATTGCTCATTCAAAACCAAACGGGAAAGTCACTACAAGCGGCACCAAAAACTTCACAAGCAGGTGAGACTCTTTAACTATTTGAATTATTTAAAAAAATACAGTGGAGCTTAGATAATTCGAGGTGGATGCAACCAAGACTTCAGATTAATGAAAACTCAGACTATAGGGAATATCATGGACAACTTTAACATAGATCACTTGTGAGTTAAAGAACACTTATAAAAACATCACTACACATTAGGAGTGTGCGAAGTCCGCTTTTTCAATTCGATTCAATTCAAGGTTGAATCGAATAATATGAGATAATCCCAAAGCTGAAGTTTGAATATTTCAAAAAAATGTTTAATGTTGGATAAAAACATGTTACTTTGCATAAATATGTAAATTTAGGTATTAAATATAATTTACAATATGGTAGACCTATTCCAAACATAATTAACACATTTCATTTAAAAATGATAATTTAGGTTATCATCACAACATGTTATATAATTATTCCAAAATTTTTACTACACAACACTAATTTGTGATGGAAATAGTAGCAGAAAAACAACAGAAAATGAATGTGCTTTAACATTAATTTTTTTTTTTAATATTCATAATTATTTAATCTATAATTTTACTCTCCAATTGAAGTCATAGCAAACAAATATTTGAAGGGAAATCAAAGTTTTTGAAACTTTGCACACTCCTACTACACAATAAATAAAACAATTTACTAAAATCTAGCCTTTATACACGAAACACATACTCTACAATAGGAACCGACTCAGTAAATAAACCATTTCTTAGACAATTCTTGTGAAATTGTAAATTGTGCTACCACCTCTGGTAATATGGAATTCTATATGATTGGGTCTTGGATAATTTAAACACTATTATAAAGTTAAAAAATAAAATTTTAAGTTTTTTACTAGAATATTACCCGCTTTGTTGGCCTCTTGGTCTAAGGCACTACTCTCGCAATAGACTAGACTGCTGAAGACGGGATATCGGACTTTGATTCTGGTCAGGTGTATTCAGGGTGGATTTCCATAAATGGTTTTCGACTCTCCATCCAAACAAATGTGGCTACACTTTCTATAAATTTAACCTTTGTAATCTCTAACACATTAGTGCAATTAGTACATAAGCATATAACCCAAACAGGTAGTAAGATGTGATAAAAAAATATAATATTTTTAGAGATAAATGATTGTAGAACTTTGCATTCATACGAAGTTAGCAGATTATTATTTTTTGATTTGCTATAAGGGTCTCTCTTAAGGTATATTTTTGTTAATTTATTGTTTGACTAAGATGTTTTGTTGTCGACAAATAGTCTCTGTTGATTTTTCTAATTTAAGGGTGGTTGGACAATATTATTCCATAATCTTGTTGCTAAGAAGGTGAAAAGAGAATGTAGGAAAATAAAGGATCAAGCAAAAACTATGTCACACCCTGTTTTCTTATTGTTTGCTTTGTTAAAGACTTTATGTTAACCAGGAATAATGAAAACTATAATATCTATCAACTAAATTTTATTGGTTGAGCCATCAAAGCTAGCAATAATCTTCAGGTAACTCATTTGTATACTAATAAAAATGTGACAGTGTTAAACATTCTAAATAGAAATTGTGTCACTATTTTTTCCACACCTCCTTTCATGTGTAGTTTCTTTATAGTGTCATTCAGCTAGCATGCAACATGTAAGCTATCAAGTGTTTGTAAAGTCATGACCTGTTTTGTTAGCCATATGGTATAAGGCATTAATCTCGCAATATATTAGAGTGCCGATGAAGAGATTGGGGTTTGTTCATGATAGAGTATACTGAGGATGGTTTTCCCTAAGTGGTTTTCCACTTTTCCTCCCACAAATTTGGGTAAGACTTACACTTACTCTTAAACCTCAACCTTCCTCATTCCTATCACATAAGAGTAATTAGTACATATATGTATAACCTGAACAGGTAGTAAAACGCACTGCCAAAAAAATAGAAATAAAAAAAATAGTCATGCTTCAAAATAATTAATTTTTCGCTTGCCTTCATTGTTGGAAAAAAAAATCCCATTCTCTTTTTCCACACAAGTACAGTTACAGTTGTGTGGAAAAAGAGAATGGGAAATTATTAATTAAAGTACAGTTACAGTTCTTCTAAATTATATCTTCCTACCCGCCTCGGTGGCGTAGTTAACTAACGCACTAGTTTTATGTTGAATTAGACTGCCGTTCGAATCTCTGTCGGGTGACCTGGCGGTGGTTTTTCCTAAATGGTTTTTCACTCTCCCTCCACACAAATGTGGGTTCACTTCCTCTAAATTCAACCTTCACAATTCCTAACCCATTAACATAATTAATACTTAAGTGTACAACCCGAACGGGTAGTAAGACATGGTGCTATAATTTAAATATATCCTCCTAATCCTTGCCTTATTGATATAGTTAAAATGTACATATTAAATATAATTTTAAAAATAAACTAGTGCTGCTCAACACGTGTTATCTAATTGTTAAGATACTAATTGTGTTTCTCCCTTCTGTGTTAGATTTCCCAAGTGTTCTCCTGTGACAAATGCAATTTTACATGTATACGACAAGGTGTTTTACGTCGTCACAAGATGACGCACAATGCTGTAGACTTTGCTTGCGACAAGTGTAATTATCGTACCGACCATTACAAATATTTGTTGAAACATAAGCGCCTCAAGCATTGGAATAACAACAAGGTATGTTTCAAGATTAAAATGCACTTAAGCTATTTTCTTTTGACGAGATTTAACACAACTTGACTACTAAGTACCTGGTAACTCCTGATAAAAAATAAAGGGTCTCTGATTTACTCATTAAACATCATTTCGAAGTCCCTCTATATGATTTAAGTGCAAAGCCATTAAATACCTTCTCTAATGATAGGTCAGCACTTACGATGAACCAGTCAGAGGCATAACCAGGATTGATGGTGCCCAGGACAAATAAAAAATGGCGCTGCTTGAAAACTGTTCTCCAAAATTTGGCTGAATTCTTATATATGTACTCAAACTGGTTTGTTATAATACAGGTTACAAAATAATAAAAATAAAATACACTTTTATTGTTAAAAAAAATGTAACTCATATTGCTACTAATAGAAGTGTGTAAAGTCCCCCTTTTTAATTAAAAAGCGAACTCAAATCGTATATATGAATTATTCTCGATGCCGAATCAAAGTTTAAACATTTTTGTTAGTGGTTTTATGCTTGAAAAATTATTATATTGTGGTTATTTACATAACTTTATTAACTAAAATTATTTGAAAAATGTTTTGTTTCACAGTTTTTATTAATATTTTGTTTTATTATGATGAATTAAGTTATTATTACCTGCTTTGGTGGATGCATGGTCTAAGGCTCTATTCTCGCAATGAATTGGACTATCGATAACGGGGATATAAGATTTCGATCCTGGTCGGGTGTACTGAGAATGGATTTTCCTAGATACTTTCCTATTCTCTCTCCACACAAATGTGGGTACACTTCCTCTAAATTATTCTCTAAATTAAATTTATTCAAGTCCAAGTCGACTTTGCAAGGATAGCCTTGAATTTTTTAATACTTCCATAAAACCATGATCGTGGAACCCTATTTGTGTAAACGGCAGACCAAGGAAACAACTATAATAAAAATAGGCTCAGCCCCCCCCCCCCCCCCCCCC